>JALIZH010032929.1:1927500-2017500 GCA_030522465.1 Rhipicephalus appendiculatus | reverse complement strand
ACTTTTTCTAAGCACAGTTTTCGTAGTATTGTGCTGTTAGTTAGTAGTTAGTGTTATTCTTAGTGTTATTTTGCCATGTAATTCAATTTGTTTCACCGTCTTCCAAGTACGCTACTGTTACACCTTTCGCACTCGTGTATCGCTTTATTTGTATTCTTTTTTGTGGTGCTCCCCTGGAGCCTGTAAGGTACTTGTAAATAAATAAATAAATAAATAAATAGAAAATAAAAAAAATGCGCGTCTCATCGCGCAGCTCTACCCAACGCTAACGACGCTAACGAGCCCGAGACGGACGCTGACGTGAACCCGACCTCGAAGCGTTCACCCACCAAGGCACGCAAGAAGCATCGCAAGGCCGCCGAGCGCCACGGGACCGTCACGACCACAGCCGCTACCAAGCCCCCGGACATGCCCGACGATTCGCCCGATGAAAGCTCGGGGAAGGGGGGAGCAACCGCGTGCTGGACCTGATGGTGACCGAGAGGACGATAAAGAATCCGGCTCGCAGCCCGCACCCAATGCGTCTCCAAGCAAGCGCACCCGAAAACATGCCCGACCTGAGCACGATGGTAAGCTACAGCAGGGCATGTATCAGTGAGTATGGGGGGGTTTTAAGGGGGTACTGAGCATAGGCGAGCGTACGAGGGGGGTGTATAATAAAGATGTCTTCGCCGGTAGATTGGAAAATAGCAAAGGTTTAATTACTCAGAAAGCAAAACGCGTCCATGCTAGGCAAACGTTCGTTTCGGTCCCTAGCGCGAGCTCTGCTCTCGTGCCCACTCTTCCTTTTCTTCTTTCTTCAAATGCGCATTCAACAATATTCAACAGGGGGGGCAAAGGGGGTGGCCGCCCCCCCCCCCCGGTCACCTAAGAAGGGGGGGGGGGGCAAGGTCTGCCCCATACATTGACTTAATAGGGAAAGGGGGGGCGCTGCGACGAGCCTTCGCCTACCTTCGCCCCCCCCCCCTGAAGGGGAACCCTGAGCACGCCTATATGGTACTGAGTATACTACTGACACAATTTTTTGAAGGTGGATTTACTCTGCCATGTATACAAGTCTCCTGCCTACAGAGACGGCTCTGGGCAAGTGTGAAGCGCAACAAATGCTGATAAGACATTTTATTTTGATATCAAAGTCAATTTTCCCATTTTGCACCTACCGTCATCGACACTATACTCGGCGACAACTTATCTTGACATTGGAGCGAAGGCTACGGAGGCGGGGCTTCCACACATTCTGTGTTGCTCCGCAAGTAGTTCAGCAGCTTGCAGGCTGATTTCGGTTTTGCTCGCTCGCATTGTTAACGCGTTTAGAAAAACCCAAACTTGAAAATTATGAATGGGAGAAACATTTCGATTGTTCAGTGTATATTTTAGTGTCATATTACGAGTATATTTTTCTTGGAGAACTAAACAGCGCGTATTCGGCTGCACAGTGACGTCACGGACGCCATGTTTCCTCGGAAAACGGGTGGGCTAAAAAAGGTGGTGCTGTCTAAGAAATGAAAGAAAAGGAAAGCATTCTTGCACGGTGAACGATAATTGTATTTTGCCTGCAACTTCCCACAACTGTTTAAGTCTCATAATAAATAAAGCAGTATTTATTTCAGCAAGGCAAATGAGAAAATTATCAATAAACTTCAGTACTATTTTTTTGGCGCGGAAGCAGACATGCGCTTTGGTTCTGTAGCTTCCACAGTGCTGTCAAGGAAAGCTGTCGTCGAGTATAGCTTGACGTCAGGCAACAGTGCTGATTCTGGTGACTTCACGCAGCATTCTGGCCAGTTGTGATGACGCATGTACCCAAATATTCCAATATGGCCGCTTGTGCGTCACCAAAACATTCAAAATGACCGCTTGTGCGTCACCAACGGAAGCACGTTGCGGAACGGTCGTAGAAACGTCAATATATACCTTGCGCAAGCACATGACGAGAAGTTCATGCCGTGTTGTGACGTCAGGGTACAGTTGGAACCATGGACGTCGGCAGGATTTTCTGTTGGGGGGCGCAAACGAGCGTTGCATCGCGGCTGGGGGGAGGGGGGAGAGCACTGGTCTAGCTTGGGTGAGGGCAAGTGCTGGTGAGGCTTGAGGGGGGGCAAGTGCCCCTTTTGCACCACCCTGCCGACGCCCATGGTTGGAACCAAAACTAGCTTTTGAAAACACACTGTAATTACTTATTCAGGGTGCACTCACGCTTAGCAGTACACTTTCTTGAGGGATCGGCCTTTCATTTGACGAAATAAAACTGCAACTGAAAATTTTCGGGTCGGATACTAAAGTGAAACAATGCATCAGTTTAGATTAAATAAGCTGTGCTCTGAAAACATTAATACCAATAGTTTATCCACCTAGTTGGTGCAGTGGTTATGATGGTCGGCTGCTGACACGGAGGTCGCGGGTTCGATTCCGGCCGCGGCGTTCACATTTCGATGGAGGCGAAATGCCAGAAGCCTGTGTACTGTGCGATGTCAGTGCACGTTAAAGAACACCAGATGTTCTAAATTCCCGGAGCAGGGTTGCCGTTGGGTGGACATGAAAAGGCGCCAGAAATCACGCCAAAAGTAGCCAAAGTAGCCATGTCATTTGATATTAACGCCGAATTTCTAGCCAAATAAAAGAGAAGCGGTATTATCAACAGAGTCTTTACTATTGATGAATAAATAAAACCATTTTGAATACGTAAAACCACAAGTTGAAAAAAGAGCCATGCCGCCAATTGAAAATTTTCGTCGCCAACGGGGTCCAAAAGTAGCCAATTTGGCGCAAAGTAGCCACCAACGGCAACCCTGTTCCGGAGCCCTCCACTACGGCGTCCCTCATAATCATATCGTGGTTTTGGGAAGTTAAACCCCAGATATTATTAGAATGTTCCATTATACCTCAAAGGAGCGTTGCGGGGCTCCTTTTAGTACGTGTTCGGGGTTAGACCCGGGCGTTAAAGTAACTGTGAAGAAAACACGATTTGGCTAAGTATACGCTCAACCAATCAAAATTTCACTACGCAAAAATTTCTAAGGACGTCCACGAAAGTGTAGAAAGTGTTATCTTAGCATCCAGACATTTTCCATCAGCGAAGCTTGGTCGCATAATTTTGCGATAAAATTGTACGACTCTGACAACGTTTCTTGGGAGCGCATCTTTTTGAGGCTGATGGAAAATATTTGTTTCTGGCACAACACTGTGAATTGAACATGGTTTTATCGCGTAACCGTGAAATTTACACGCAGGTACTAAGCCTGCGCACAAAAAAGAAGCAAGCCACACCTGGTGACGACGAAAGCCAGGCGGAGTAGACGTCAGCACTCCTGGCGTCTCTGCGTCTCCACGCATTGATGACGTCTCCACCTGCACTCGGCTGGAACGGACACTCGATCATTCATTCGTCTTACTCTGGAAACACCACATCCAGTCTGTACTGGACTCGTGGGCTCAACGGTCGTGGCGTTAGGCTTAAGCAACGACGTCTTGGCGACGTCTTGAAGAGCTCTTTTTTAAAAGGATCGAGTACCGACCGAAAGTGTTTTTGCCTCATTCTTATTAGTATAGGTGCCGTCGACACTATAATGTAAACGCTATAAGAAGCCAGACTTCCCCGAGGGCACGACGAAAAATCGAAACCGAACCAGTGCGGTTTGTTTTTGTATAGCGAGAGTACGCAGATAGTTGATATGGCACGCACAATTAATTTTGGCAGTTTTATTGGGCAGGCACCTCACATCCTACTCTTGTGATGAATGAGTTGGCGACTTATCTGATGCAACTCGTATCAAAACACCGATTCGAATGGGGGAAAAAAAGACAGGGGGGTAATAAAGAGGTGCCTTACAGATTGGAGGTACGATATGACAGGCCCGTAGCCAGGAATTTTTTCGGGGGGGGGGGGGGGGGGGGAGGGGGGGGTACTTGTTGAAGGCCTTGAAAAACACCTATTTTTATTATTTGTCCTCTGTAAAACACCCCCCCTTCACCCGAATTTCGGAAAGGGTGGGGGCTTGGCCCCTAGCGCCTCCCCCCCCCCCCCCCCCCCCTTGGCTACGGACCTGCGATATGAAATGGGTTAATCAAGAAAAAAAGCGATATAAAGTCTCCGCCAACCTTGACGTCAAAGTTGTCAAATGACACCAGGTGTGAAACTCCATCCGGAATGTAAGTACCAAGATTCCTGGCGAAAAATTGTAATCTTGACTGCGGAGTAGAATTTAAAAAAAAATTAAAGGAAGTTCACACTAAGTCGCGCAAAGCTTGGCACAGAGAAGCTGGTTGATCCTCGAGTCTTCTGGCTAACGTCGGTTTCTCTCTTCTTTTTTTTTTCTCTCTCTCTCCCTTTGATTCGCTGTCTTTCTCTGGTTACTTTCTTTTCTTCTCTCTTTATTTCCTTGATTTTTCTCTCCCCTTGATTCTGTCTTTCCCTTTTTCTTTCTTGTTCTTCCCCTTTCTTTCTGTCACTTTCTCTTTATGCTTTTTCTTCCCTCTCTTTCTGTCGATTTCTCTCTTTCTGCGTCTCTTTAAGTTTATGCTATGTTTCTCGGTCTCTTTCTTTCTTTCTTTCTTTCTTTCTTTCTTTCTTCCTCTTAATTGGTGTTTGCCGCCCGTCTGTGGCCTCCTTCGTTTTTAATCGGCCAGCGACGAGTAGTGTGATTCATACCCGTCCATGATGATGATAGTTTTTGCGATCATCCGTTGTATCTTGAGCGTTAACAGCTTTGCTGTTAAAAATGCCAGTGTGTGCGAGTACATATTTAGATTAAATTAAAGGGAAGGGTGGAGCGTACGCTAGATGCGATCTCTCGTGCAAAACCAGGGGCGTAGCCAGAAATTTTTTTGCGGGGGAGGGGGTGGGGGGAGGGGGCACCTCCTTGAAATGGTGGCATAGCCACCCCCTGGCTACGCCACTGTGCAAAACTGCGCCAACCGACACGATACGGGAGGCATCGCAATCAACTGCCGGCAAGGCGGCTCGGGCACGAAGTTCACTTTTCCGCAAGCGTGAGTGCTTTTAGTGCGCGAGGTCATGCTTCAAAATAAAGTTTGCAACTACTACTACTATTATTGCTGACGATTTGGGGCACGAGCGGCGCGTTCAAACAACGCGCCACTTGGCTTCACAACGGATTGAGCTCAACGAACGGAGCTCCCGTGGCGACACTCCTCGTTGCATCAGGGAACTCTGAACATTGCGAATCTTGGAGGCGCATCTCTGAGGCGGCTCGATCTTGGAGGCCATGACAATCGGTAGGTACCCTAATATATGACAGTGGTGGCAGTTGAATTATATGCATAAAAGGACTGATGACGCACAAGTGTATCTTAATCGAGCATTGTCAAACCATGGAACATACCGTTACTGGCTGTTCTCGGTACTTGCCATTCTTGACGCAAACGATACTTTCGGTTTCGGCTTTGGAGCACTACAGCGCTGAGCTTGTTCCGTGCATTTTCATCTGGCACACAGTGCGTTTTGCTTGAAGGAAGAGAACCGAGAAGTGGACTTTAGTTTGTCTGCGGCATAAAATATGACCTTTGAGATTCTGGTCTTTTGTGGCATCGTGGAGGCCACTCAATAAAGACTTTTGAATTAGGCGCCCATGACGCTCTTGGCCTTTGAGGTTTGGCACCACGCAGAGGGAGCCTTTACTAGGCAGTTTTATGTAAACACCGTCGTTGTACATGCTGAGCTTTGACGCAATTTAAATACGTTACACTGCTAAGAACATTCAGTTGTTCTCAATCACGAAGCTAAAAAGGCACCTTCGGGACGAAAAATAACAGAAACGTTCTCGCTCCTTTAGTGTCTCAGATAATATGGACGTAATCGCAACACTTTTATCACCGACTAAAGAAAGTAATTTCGAACAAAAGCCGCATTGTGCAACATTTTTTTGTGCCTGACCTGCAGCGCCCCTACTGAGAAGCACGCAGGATGTCGCGCGATCCCATGATTCCTCGGTCGCAGGCGTGTAAAGATGGCGTCCGACTACGATGAGCCGATATCCGACCAAGAAAAGGTATTTCCAGCAACTTTTTTACGCCCCTTCGACGTTTCCACCGGCGCGCGAATTGGTCGACCACGCGCCGAGCACCAAGTGCGACGGTTAGTCGCGGTCGGTCAGAGTTGCGACGGCGCGTGACAAACTTTTTGACAGCGCTCGACCGACACTACGGGAGCTGCAATCACCGGCGATATCGGTTATCGAGTGCTGACTGCGGTGATTGTTGGGAATGTCTTTTCGACCCGCTCGCTCGCGGCTCAAGAACGGCACGAGGCGCTTCCTTTCGCGTCTATTCCAGTCCCGTGCGGCTCTCCGGGCCAAGTTTCTTCGTAGCTTCGACGGGTTAGGCTTAAAAAAACAGCAAAAAGTTAGCGGGGCCGATCCCACCTCGGTGCGAGTCACTCGGTAGGTGCTTCGTTTTCAAACAACCGAGGCGTTTTGAGATCTCGGCTTTATCGAATGGCGTGCCGCATGCATCGCGAACTTGCAGTAGTTCGCGAAAATGCCCGGAGCTGCCGACAACGGTGCTAATCGGAAGGAAACGAACGCTTTTTTGTTTAGCGATCGGCGATGCCATCGGTGGACCGGTTTAGGAACGATGCTCGGTGGGTGTTTTTGCTAGCGCTGCGAACGTGTCGTTCGGGTGCTTCCTGCCGTGTTTCAAAGTCCGCTCCGGCGAAGCGTTATCGCACTCGAGAGCTTTATGGCGTGCGTAGCTGGAGCGCTTGTCGCAAAATGCCGACAAGCCGCCGTGCTGTACTGTGTACGCGAGCATTGTCAAAAGCGACGTGCTGAACTACTCGACCGCGAATCGTTGCAAATTGTATCAGTAATCACTGTTGTTAGATACGATTACACGGTCACAAACTTGCAAAAGGTGCTTCCGGGCCTATCTTTGTAAATAGAAACTTGTAGCTTGCGCTCTTCGCAAAGTGTATCGGCTGAATGAATGTGCCTTCGGTGGTGCTCCTCACGACGAGGGGTCAGGGTAGCCAGGTCGCACGTTTAGGTGACCCCGCGACCTCGCACGCACTCGATCCGGTAGATCCAGCTTGCCATTAAAACGCCGACCTGTATTCGATGGGGACCGGTGTATCGTCGCAACATCGGGAGGATTTTGTACAGGCCGGAAACAATTGTCAGACAAGACAGGAATGTGCATGCGTTGGTTAGTCGGAACTCGTACGGCAGTTTCGTTGCCAGTTAACGCCGTGTCAAACGTCAGTCTATTTAGTAGTTTCCCTTGCTTGTTTTGTTTTGTGAAGTGGCGTGGACCGAGGGTGTCGACCTGCTTGTGCACTTGACAAGCTTTTTTGCTCTGGGTCAATGCGATATGGCCCACCCCGTTTGCCGTGTTTTCACTTCTTATAAACTTGATTGCTGGCAAGCTAGTTGGTGATGCATAACGTGTTCTTCCGGGTCTTCGTGTCTAGCGTTCGTGCTATTATTACGGAAATTACACCATTTACACATGTTGTGGTAGCCCTAAGGTCGTGAAATAAACAGAAGAGGAGGGCAGACCGACAGGCGCTACATTCCTGACATTTCTCCTTTCTTTTGCGAACTTGGCGCGATTACAATACGTTTAGTAAACACCAACTGGTCCGAAAAGAAGTTATCCTGAAGTTCACTTCTTGTTTATACCGCCGTACGCCATCCTTCTCTGTAAACAGCGGTGATTTGCCTTTTGACGTCGCTCTGCGCGTCGGCAGTTTCTGCAACAGGAAGTTTGTTGGTCGTGACAAAAAACTGACGGCCCGCTCGCACGCCCCTCCATACATAGTCACGAGCCGAGACGGGCCAGCTTTAAAAGCAGGCGTCTTTGAACCCATTTCTCTCGTCCACGAACTCGCCTTTTTTTTTTTTTCTCGCATATTTACCGGGGCTTCCCAACGAAATGTGTGCCTCCCCCCCTCGTCTGAATCACCGCAGCGCGCTAACTGAATCATCGCGCATGTGATGACCCAATGGAATAGCTGCCTTCCTGATAAAAACACGCGAAGAATGCTGCCGGAAATGCGATATCCGATATCTTATGCTGCCGATCCTGTCGCCTAGTTGATTTAGGGAAGGGTGTTTCATCGGTGGTTTAGAGTTGCCTATATTCGTGAAATCAGCCAGCGACTTTCGATCGCTTCGAAGAGGCGGCAAAAATCGGCGCGGTGGTTTGAGTTGCTATGGAGCGTTGCGCTGCAAAGCAGGAGGAGTTGGGTTCGATTCCCTGGGCGCAGCGGCGTCATTTCAATTCGATAAGAAGGGCAAATAGACGTGCGTGCACTTATGAATTCAGACGCACGTTAAAAGGACCTCATGTCGTCAGCATTAAATTGGAGTCTTTATTACCGTGGCGCGCCTCATAATCACAAAGTTGTTGTTGCCTGTATAAACGTCAAACTCTTTGTGTTTTCAGTCGCGGCAAAAAAATTAAAAAATAAGGTCGAATAAAGAAAGCTGCTCCAAATCTTAGTGCCGTGTAACATCTTAAAGTGCGTATCCGATATACAACGGGGATGCCACGCTATGCTATTTCAATTTCGACCGCGACCTTGCGCATCTTGCGCAAAGCGCGATCAAGGAACTCGATCGCGATCGAAATTGCACTTGTCGTCTGCTGCAGTGGCACTACCATACGACACCTTTCGTGTTGTATGACGGCTGTGGACTGCGAAGCGGCGTGTTGTGTAGCGGTATAGTGGTAGGAGGACGATGCGTCATTCCCACGTTCCTACAGCCTAGCTCGCTCGCCTTTTCGCTCTTCGTGTTTTATTTGTTTTCAATTCTCTCCGGCACGACCTCTGCGGCAACGCGCGTTGTTGCTCCTGACGGGACCCATTCTTCGCGTTCGCCAAAGCGTGTCCGTATCCTGCTAACGAACGTACTACGCCGCTCGGGGTGCTGTGCTTCTATCCGGCTCGCTGGGCGAACGAAGAGTCGACGACGACGCCTGCATTCCGACGCAGCGTCGTCGGCGCGCGTCGTTTATTTGTTCCTTCTATCGTCGTCGCTGTTGTCAGCCGCTTCGCGAACCTTTTTTTCGTTTGTTTTGTTCCGTTTTACGCGCTCGCACGCCTAGCCCCGCGAACCCGACGGCGTTATCTGCGGGTACCGTGCCGCCTTCTTTCGGGAAGTTGCGAGATACTCTGTAAACTTCCTGGCTACGGAAGATAAGAATAACACGCGAACGAAGACCTGCTTCAAGAAAGGCTCGAGGAGCAGGACGCGTCGGCAGGCAGGAAGGCAGGCGTCGCTTGGCACGACCGGAAAATGTCGCCGCCAGGACGCTAGGTGTCGCGCGAGAACCGATTCTCACCATGTCCTTAGATTGGCTTTTAACGCTGATGCTGAATCGCTTAGCCCGTAAATACAGGCGCCGAATTTCGGAATTTCGTTTCGCGATGTGTAACTGACTTTGCATGTGTGTTCATAGGTGTGTGAACGAGGTGGTGGACCCCCCCCCCCCCCCCCCCCAAATCATTCAAAGAGGGCTGCAAATTCTTTGCCATACGTTTTCTCAGTTGGACCTTTCATGTCGCTTTTTATTACATATTCTTTTTTACAATAATGGCAACCAAGGACCCCCTATGTTTACTCTTTACTCGAGAAGTGTTTGCTTCGCCAACTTCACCCTGGAAAGCCGGCGACCAAAGCGCTGTGTGGGGTGTGTGTTTCCTGAATGGAAGCGTTTGTGAATGTTTGAGTGTTTTGAGGGATTACCAAGTTGCGCTAAGTACTTACAATATGACGAGTTACCAACTAGCCCAACAACAAGTTTTAATGGCCTTTGTGAGATGCACGTCTTCGCTTAGTTTTCACTTTTTGCATCCATTGCGGAGCCTATTTTCTGTTGGACTCGACCAGGGCCTAGGGGGGGAGGGGGGGAGGCATTATAGCGAAACCCCAATCTAATGGGGAAACCCCCCACACCAGCGTGTCGGAATGGAACGAACACCAGAAACGAAAAAGAAAGACTATATTTGAACAGAAAGAAACACAGCTGAAACGTTGGCTATTTTGTTCCGGAGTGAAACCAAAATATTTAAATTGGTTTTTGGTTCAAGAGATATGTTGGCAGTCCAGAAAAACTGAGGTCATTCAGTGTGAACTGTTAACGCTTATCTCGGGACACAACAGTATTAGCGCATATCTCGGGCAAGGATTCCAAAAGTGAAGATGTGTTAAAATTTTGCGAAAAACAAAAGGAGTGGCAACCCGGGCCGTTTATGTTAATGCATGTGGACCTTGGTCTGCCTATCAAGCAGGCCAGTGTGGAGCTGAAGTTTGCTTTGGAATTTGTTTGGAATTAGTTTCAAATTCATGGAGCTGAAAGGGGTACTGACACAAAATTTCGCGGATGAGATAGCCTACAGATCGATTCCCGTGAACATGCGTATATCATCTGAAAAATATCAACAGCGAACATAGCTTGGAAGGTATTTTACAGCAATTTTGAAGTTTGAATTTTGAAGGTATTGGCACCATCAATAGGGACCCCATGGGGACCCCGTTACTTCCCTCACGTCACCACGCTGCAGTCAATAAAACAAGTTATAATGACGTCATAGCCACCATTTTTCTTTTGCCGTGTTTGTTCCAGCAGTCTATAGTTTCGGCGGCTGCTCGCAAGTCCTGAGCGTGCTGCACGCATTGAAAGCTTTGTGTTTGGCGACACTGCTGTCCCGCTTTCCTGTTTGAAATGACTTCTTGATGTGGACCGTGCGGAAGTGCAACACAGTTCTGTGTGCTGATGTGGTCGAGAGCGTACGCTAGATGGTGATAGTTGCGCCTGGCGGATTGTCGCGTTTTTGGAGCTCTCAAACTGAAACTGAAACTGGTCGGTAATGGGGAGCCTGTAATTATCTGTCGTGCGCTGCAGCAAACGCATGTGCCGTGTTCTGACTAACAGGCCCCCAGCAACACATTTCAGCAAAAAAACACGAGGCCAAAATTCTTGTGTCAGTACCCCTTGAAGTTGTTTTATCCTAACAGTGGTCTTTTATCAGAGACTACACTCGATGAGGTCCACTCCTTCCGAGATTGTTCTCACTCCCTTCACAAAAACCATTCAGCCTAACCAGAGAATTTCGTAATCCCACTCATGAGAAAATTAAATACAATGGTTTTTATCATTACTTTTATTTCAAATTTTTGCGTACAAGTAAAGACCGTTACGAACAATTACAGAGCATTTTTTTGTTTTGTTTTGTTTTGGAACAGAAACGAAACGAACTTTTTTCAGTGGAACAAAACTGAAAATTGAAACAAAAAAATTTTTTTCGTTCCAACACCCTGCTGCACACACCTGTGTGTGCATTTACTGAGTTTACTTACTACGATGTTTTTAGAAAACGTTGCACTCGAGGTAGCACACGCTGATTACCACTCGATAAGTGTAGGTTGTGGTCGATTGATTGTGCACCTGCACACCATTGCTGACCATTTTCTTTGAGCAAGCATTGTCGATTGGATGTGCTTTTCGGAAGCTTTCTATTATTTTGTTAACAATTCTTATATTATCTTTTGTGCCAGCGTCTTTGAATTGTTTTCCTTCTCGCTATCACTTGTTTCTACATTTCTTTTGAAAAATGTGAAACTCTAGAACTTTACATTTACTAAATGACAAGTATGTTTTGCTTTTCATTGAGTGGTAAATGTATAAAGCTCTCAGATGGGATAAATTGTTCCGTCTTTATTTTACACCAGCAGTGTTGCTGAGGCGTAGTCAAAGGAGCTTGTATCTTGTCAGCCGGCACTATTTATAAACTGCCAGGTGGCTATGACTCATCCTCCCGAGTATAACCGGCAGCTGCTTCTGCTGTGTTTATTGTCTCTTGTAAGGTCGTATATGGTTGGGATGCTGCTCCAAAAGCCCCACTGACCATATACAGCTGTACTGTCTGCGATATTTCATTGTATTCATTGTGCGCTGAAGTTTACAGCTCAGGTCTAAGTGCAGCTTACGAATGCGTTATGCACTAACCTTTCACTATTAGCTGTCAATGTGTATCTTTGCAGGCAAAAGGCAGCTTGTTGCTTTTTTTAATGTCTAGCTTTCTTTTTGATTGCTGGTAGGCTTTCACTTGTACCATAGCTGTGGTAATATTGCTTCAAAATGTCAAAATGGTAGAAACTGGCTACGGGCTCATCTGTAGCTTTTTATGTGTATGTCACTTTCACAAGTGTTGTGCATGAATTGCCCTTCGTTATAGCTTAGACAGTGTTGATGAAACTTGTGTGATCTAACAATTCACCTGTCCATGTAATTCGGTATAGCACATTTATTTTGAGTGCACTTACGGGTATTTGAAAGCTTAACTGGTTGCCTGATCCAGGGTATTCTTTATGATGCTGAAATAATTTTCTTGTTTATTTATTAGATACATGACAACCCAGAAATTAGGGGTCAGTTCCCTAAAGGGACACACTAAGGAGAAAAAGCTATTTTTCTTGTATTAGCAAATTATTTTCACAATACTGAAAGCACCATTCTTGATGCGACAGGATGCTTGGTAAGCAAGTAAACATACAAAATATAAATGCAGGTGGTGACACCACCTTGAAGTTCCTGCACAAGCTCACTGTGACATCACAGATTTCGACGCTCTCTGTTAGGCTATACATAGTTATTGGTAAAAAATTGTTTACGTTGTGTTCCTGAGGAACCCAAAGTCTTAACACATCAATTTTCAGAAAATTTAATTGAATCAGCGTGTTCAAAAGATGCAGAAAAAGCTTTGAAATTCGGTGCAGTGTCCAGTAATGTGGGAAACGTTCAACACTTCCACGCAGGTTCGCATAGTGTCGGATTTCATCCAGTTAGCACCACCCGGGGAATTCAACGAGGTGTTCAACGACGTCCGCCTGCTGCTGAACAATGACACCCTGCTCAAAGAAAAAGCGTCCAGGTGAGGAAGGTGTTTCAACTTTGGTGTGGTGATTAGGTCGGCTTGCCTGTTGTGCAAAGACGAACTACTGCTCACAACATGGAAACGTATAGGTGCTGTGTCATGCATACACCCTGCACCGAAAGCTTGTGAGACATGAAATTTTCAAGAGAACTACGCACCCGCTTAAATGTCCCAGCCTGTGTGAGTTCTTGCAATCTATACATTTACCTGCTAGACTAGAAACATTGTGCGCTAGCAGAGCAGAAATTCACATTCGCAGTGGAGCCCACGTCCCATAAACTTTTGCCACCAGGCGTAATCCTTCAGCATTCATGTCGTGCGTATGCTTAATCTCTGTCTCGTCTTTGCACTTTTTGCGATATAGTAGGTGGTGGTTGAGGGGGACGTTGGCTAGAATTCATAATTGCGTTTTGGGGCCCCGGGTGTGTTGAAAATACATTCGAGTTAAACACCATCACTGTAGTTTCAAGATCTTGCATGTATATATTGTTTTAAGAAAGGAATATTGACAACCACCGGTTTACTGCATGAAGCCAAAAAGATATCTGCATTTTCTTGCGGCCTCGGGCTGTGAACGAGTGGTTGTCAATATTCCTTTCTTAACCCTTCTGCCACATTTAGGGATTCCGCAAAACTGATTTGCAGTGCTGTATTTACTCGATAGTAACGCGATCGCGATTGTAACATGAGGGGTGACTTTTTATTGCGTCCAGGAAGGGGGAAAAAAAAAAACAAAAATAAAAGAATTGTGTGCATCAATGCACTTTTTAGACAACTTAAATTTCAGTATTGGATTGTAAGCGTGAGGGTCGACTTGAGGTAGCGAAAGTTTAGAAGAAAGCTCGTATTACATTCGAGTAAATGCGGTATATTGTTTTACTTCAATAGCATGGCCTCTGAGAGTTCACTAGAATGGGCAGTTTTGTTTGGCACATGCATATTATTATTTGTTAATTTTATTTTGCATACCTTCAATCACCGAAGCATTGCAGAGGGAGGTGAGCGACATATCATGCACAGAAAAAAAAATTATCTGGATGAAATGTTCAGTATTATACAACATTAGCGGCAAGTTATAAATATAGAAGGAAATACAAACAGAAATAATGAAAACAAATGGAAATGAACATGGTATATTATAAAATGTTTATCAGCAAATTATAGATGCAAAAGATATATTGAAAAGGGAATACGAAAACTGCAGGCATCGTGGCACGAAGGGGTTAGGGAGGTATGCATATGACGATGAGGCAAAATTATCACTGTGAAGGTGCAGAGATAAAACATGACCCTTCACTTAAGGCTCATGTTCCCAATTGTCATCATTGGCTGCATTCTGTCAGGCACAGTTAAAAAATTGGTTGTGAAATGAGCCGGACATTTCTTTTTCTTCCTTTCAGTGCATTTGCACAGTACAATAAGGATCAGCTGACGCCAGTAGAAATTGAAGGCTCTGAACATCAGGTAAGTGTTCTTGCACATCATGTTGCTCGAGTAATTTCTCGTATGATGCTTTCTAAGTAAATGGAAATGGAAAAATAATGCTCCACGGCATCGACCATACTGCTACTGCAAGTGATGATGCTCATTACTTTCAAAAGCACTTAAAATCTTGTTAGTTGAGGAAGCGCATTCTAAGTTTATGCTGCGACTTTATATGTAGGCTTGAATATTACAAAATTAAAAAAGTAACAATAATAAAACTTTGCTACGAGGTGTACAGTTGTTTTACTCGGCAATAAAAGTCATATCACATTTAAGAAACTTCACGAATAGTGCTTCAAAAAAATGGACAGAGAACACAGTTTTGCACTCTTGCTAAAAATGTGTGAACCGTGCTCTTGCAGACCAAATTGTCAGGAACGAATCGCATACTGAATGCTTTAGTAGTGGGTGGTGAGTATTGAACAGCTTTAATTGTGATTATGATGAAATGATGCTCACATCATAAAAATGGAGCATTATCAACAAATGAGCACATTCTTCACGTACATGGAACACTTAAAGGAGTGTGAATGATTGTTACAGAGAGACACAAGTTTGGCTCTTAGAGCAGGCCGTGCTACATTCACATAAGCTGCCATGTCCTTGCTACACTGTGTCTGCAAGGCTGAATGTTATTGTACTTTGGCACCAGTTTTATGCTTATTTCAATGCAGCTGACATTTTGGAATATTCTGTTTGAAAAATATTCGTATTTATAAATGGGGGGCTGTCTGGTTTGAAAAACCATATCGAATAGTATTCTTCTAGTCTGAGTATGTACTGATGGGCTGGTTGGTGAGTTATGATATTGGTGAAACAGCGCACAAAAGACTGTCACGCACACATAAAAATTACGCAAACACATGCGCTGGTCAGTTTCTAGTCAAGCTTCTAGTCAGTTTGGATAGTGTATTCGGTCTGGCTTGGTGGTACAGTGGTTACAGTGCTCAGCTACTGACCCCACCGTCCCAGGCCCGATTCCACCCGTGGTGGTCAAGTTTCAGTGGAGGTGAAACGTAAGAGACCCAAGTACTGTTTGATGTCAGCGCACGTTAACCCTTTCAGCCCTGGATTTTTTTATTTTTATCGGAGACTTTATTTGTGCATATATTGATAATAGTTAAGAGCTCAGAAGACGACAACCGAAAAATTGAGGCAGTGGTGCAATTATTTAAGGATTAATTGACATGGCATCAAATTAGGTCATCAGGGCTGTGCTCGAAATGAGAAAAATGGCTTCGTTATTTGTGCTACTGACTAGAGTAGAAAATGTGAACTAACGTCATAATTTCCAGGGTGATACTCTATTGAAACAGCTTCGCTACGTCGTCCCGAAAATGGCGCTTTTCCGCCTGAGCTTCCACGCCGGCTTCACCCTAAGACTTCGGTCAAGCTTCTTCTTTGTGGCCCCCAGCTTCGCAAACATGCCACAATATTGATGTCAATCGCCGTGGGGATGATTGAAGAAGTATTCCCCCCAAGAATGAGCAGTTTTGGTTTCATTTCCGAGGTGCTAGGAGAAATCTTGTGTGGTGGTGTCAATTGACACTGCCAGGGCCGAAAGGGTTAAAGACCACCAGTTCATGGAAATTCCCTGAGCCCTCCACTATGGCGTGCCTCATAGTCATATTAATGTTTTGACACCTCAAACATTATTATAGTAGAATTCGAAGTTTTCAGTTACATATTTGCACACCCATTAATCATCGTCCACACGCATTTTCAGGCACTCATCACGCACTACAATGACCTTGGCGAGGGTCGTTTCTACGACCCGCGCACGCGGCAGTCCTTCCGGTACGACCACCTCCGCAAGGAGGCAACGGACTACCAGAGCCATCCGCCAGGATCTAGCGGGGACGGCAGCGTGGGGCTGCCCGAGGGACACGGCGAGAGTTGGCGGGCCGCGCTGGAGGAGGCGTGGACGCAGTACGCGCGCGAGCACTACCGGCACGGCACATGCGCCGTCTTCGACCGCAGCCCCAGCCCCCCAGGAGCTGGCGCTAGTCGCCTGCCTCGAAGACCACCAGTTCCAGGCGCAGAACTTCTGGTGGGTTGCTTGGTTGAATGTGCACAGTTTTTGCCTTTACTGGCGCTATTTCCTCTTTGTGTGTGTGTTTCAGTACCCTTTTAAATCATGTGAGGCCTTCTCAGCAGGAATCTCAATCACGACAGCACCTTAAAATTCAACTATCACCTATTCAAGATGGGAGCCGACAGATGGAAACACGTAGTGGGATAAGCAGAATGAACAGAGGAAGTGCCTCAGACAGGCTGGCTGACGTTTTGGTAGGAGGACCTTTGCCTTTGACAAAGATATGTCCTCCTATCGAAATGTCGGCCAGCCTGTGTCTGAGGCACTTCCTCTGTTCATTCTGCTTATTCCACAGCAATCACCTATCGTTATTCCAGGAGGAGCACAGCTTCACTCCCGACTATTTTGTCTTGTGTTCCTTTCCGATAGTATTCAGTGATAATGGACCCCAGTGGTACTTATTATTGTGCCAGTAAATATGAGAGTTTTCAGGTTTCTAGCATTAGCAGGCCACATTGGTAGCTATTAATTGCTCCATAGGCACAGATGGTCAAAACAATTGCTTGCAGTGTGTTAACCATCGTCGGTTGTCATTGCAACCCCTAACCACATGCACATCTATAGCTTTTTTTTTTTCTTTTTTACATATGTTTCCGACATGTCCGTTTATGGCATCTGCGCAACACACACATTGTTAAATCATATGTCACATTTCTAACACTGTCTCATCAAGTAAGATTAGAACCTTGTGCTGACACACAGGAAACACTATTAAATAAACACCAAATGCTCGCATAGTCACTTTGGTGTCCTGTTAGGCAACATCGCTGAACAGTGTTCTAAGCAAGCTTTCAACACAAAGAAAGGGAATCGTGACAGAAACTTGCCTAACATTGTATGCTTTTTTTTCCTCTTCTCTTGTTCCACCAGGAATGGTCGTTGGAGAAGTGTCTGGACAGTAAACTTTCCCTCGGGTGCCGCCACAGCCGACGTGAAAGGACTCGTCAGAGTTCAAGTAAGCGCTTCTTTCAATTCGATGCTCCAGAAGCTCTCGTGTTGAGTCACTTAGGACGAACGTAGCTCCGAGTTGTGCTTATTGAAAATCTAAATGCTACATTTTAAGGAAATCGAGTGCAAATTAATGCAAGCCGAGTTGCAGAAAAGGTGGTTACACAAGACTGTTCCGGTGGTATTCTTCAGGCTACAGGGAAAGATCTGTGATTTTAAAGAAATCACGTCAAGCAGATGCTGGCCAGCATTCACGTTTACTGATGGTGTTGCCAAGAGTAGACCACGACTCAACAGTGTTTAAGGATTGTCAACAATAAACGTTAAACTGAACAACAGGTGAAAGGCATGGGACATGAAATCCTCATGCTGCAACTCTTCTTGGCATACCTTAGGTACACAATGTTTGTTTCAGTGCTGTAGCACTAAAGGAACTCATTTTACAGCAATTCCAATATCAGCGTCTTTGTGCTTGTGAGTGAAAATCAAGGTGAGCGAAAATTCGAGGTAGATGCAAATAAATAAATCATAAAAAACTTTGGTTCGAGTGGGAATCGAATCCCAGACCTTCTGCATGGCAAGCAGGCGTTCTGCCACGGAGACATGCCATTGCTTGGAGCCACGGCTGAAAAAAAACCTTCTGCGAATGTCAAGTAATGTAAGGAGTCTTTATAAGGCATGTACTGTTGCGTGGCAGAAGCGTAGGATCACGCCAAGGCGTCAAGACATGTGAATTACGCAATGAGTGAGGGGTTTAAAGGCCCACCTATTACAAAGCACAGAGACATATTTAGTCACTGTCATCAGCAGCAGCAGAAGCATAAACTAAGTGAGCAGCTGCGTAGGTTCACGTATTGCCTACTTCTAAAGCATAGCGGGTACTTCGCAAATTTGCAGAAGGAAGAACTATGGCGCAATGGGCACTCTGCAACTGTACTTGCAGTTGGCAGTCTAGGATGGTTTAAACGGCCAGTGTTACTTTACAGATGTCCCTTTCTTTGCGGCATCGTTGGAGTGTCCACTGAGAAGCGAATAGAGACTTTGTGAACCGTCTTTTGTCGCTGTTTTTTCACATTTATGAAAATCGAAGGAGAAGGTGGGGTAAGCTGGTTATATTGTAAAGTTTTGTGGCCAAGTGTACTCACATAGAATTCTCCTAATTATATCCCTTGGTAGCCTGGACCTCTTCCTCTAAACATATTCATTTTGCTTTGCGTTTCTCGCGGACCATGTGGCGCATGCACCGAGAAATCCAGTGATTGAAGGGTTGCTCGCAAGATGGGATGCTAGTTCTGGCAGTATTTTAGCACCTGCAAAAAAATGTAGTCATTGCTTGGGTAGGCCTGTTTTGAAGCGACAGGTGATGCAAGTTGTGTGTGGTAAAGCGGGTTTTCTTTCACGTTTTCTGCAGGTCCATTACTACGAGGATGGCAACGTCCAGCTAGTAAGCTCCAAGGAGATCAAAGCCACCCTCAACATCACGGTAGGCCTTTCCCGTGATCTTTTACCTACTTTTTAAATCTTTTTATTGTTGGCCTCTTCACATAGAACGTGATCAGAATCAGTGAGAAAGGGTACCTTGAATTTTGAAATTCTTGCTGGCTAGAGGAGATAAATCAAAAAGGAATGCGTAGCATCATTGTAACTTCAAACATTAAAAAAAAAAAAGCATGAAAATTATGTCTGTCGGAGAAATATTGCATGAAAGTGAAAAATGCAATCTCGCTGCACCAAGGATTGTTTCTGGAGTTGGTATATTTCGAGTCCATTTCAGAGCACAAACTTTTTTTTAGGCTGCATTTCCAGCAAGTATGAAAATTCTGTGTTCAACTCCTTTTTTTTTTCCCAAATATGTACTCTAGTCAAGACCTACTGATTTATGAAAAGTGCCATTCAGAAATAAATTCTATTGAGGTGATTTAAGCGTTAAACATTTACCTATGCAGTAGACTCATTACAACGGAACCTGTAGGGACAAGGATAATATGTTCCATTTAATAGGAGTTCTGTTTACTGAGGGTTGCAGGGTTGCAGACTTTGAGTACAAGACCAATCATATTAGAAGCATTTTTTCCATTTAAAGGGGCCATGACACCCAATTTTCGATCATAATCTGTGTTATGTGGGGTTAATCCTTGCGCATTCACAAGTAAGCTGGAGAAATTGTAGGTGCTTTTGGTCAAGCACTTAATTTATACGTGAATATTTTTACAAACACGCAAGCAGCCTGAGAGTCGGCCAGAGACTTGACATGCCAAGTTTGAGGAAATTTTGTAGAGCCAATAGTGACGAAATGCGACAAATGCACTTTGAAAGCTTTGACGTCACGCGTGGAGATTTTGGCACGAAATTTAAAAATGAAACTTCGAGCTTTATTTTCTCCTCTATTAAAGGGGCCCTGCAACACTTTTCCTAGTAGCCATGGAATGAATTCACTAAACGAGCTTATTGTCTCACGACTTCACCGCCGCAAAAATTTTTAGAATCCGTCAAGTACAAGCAGAGTTACAAAGATTTGTCGCACTCTGCAATTGCATTCTCTTCTCTCGTCCCGACGAAAGTGGTGCAAGCTAAGCAGGGAGGGATGGCACGGGGAAAGAAGATACGTCATGTGCGCCTGGTGACCTTGAGCACTTTTTTTTTTTTTCGAATATGCGGTTTTTCAGTGCGATTGCGCGCGCACGCGTGGACAAGTCGCGGCTTCTCGCGGCGGCCCCAGAAGCGACCGAGCGCGCGATGCTCCAAATCAGCCAATGGCTGATACCATGGCTGTGACGAGGGATTTTTGAGCTTGTAGCGTCATTTGTCGAGAGAAGAGAAAGCAATTTTTAGCTGACTTTGAAAATTTATTATGAATTCCAGGCAACGTGCTGTGCTATAATGTTTGGCTCGCGTGTTCTCGGGACTTACGACTACCGATCAGCAGCGTTTTCTGACCATGCTCAAAAAGTGTTGCAGGGCCCCTGTAATAAACCTATGGTGGTGGAATTAACAGCATTAAAGTTCTGAGAATACAATTTATCAATCTAAACCAATTCATTATTTCTCTTTAGTGTCCCTTTAAGCAGCAGTTCCGTTTAAGAGATTTTCCGTTTACTGAGAGTTTACGGTACTTCATGGTGCTGGTTAGGTTTCTCGGCCAGTAGTGCATTACTTGTGCCGACTTCTCCAGCTATTCAGTTACTGCAACATTTTGGTCTTTGCCATGGAACCATTAGTTTAGTTCTGGCGGCGTTAAAAAAAAACACATTCTAGTATTCTCGTGTTCAAAAGCCACGAGTGTTCATTACGACTTTTACCAAGCATTAAGTTTTGTGACCTGCTAATTTTTAATGCAAATTCTTTATCACTCACATGCCGTCTTCTGCAGAACGAGCAGCAAGCTGCAAAGGAGTTCGTGCAGATTGTCGAGGATGCAGAAAACGAGTACCAGGTGAGTTTCCACATTGATGTGTCAAGCCGTTTCTGAGTTTTTGCTCCAGTTTGTTATTTGCTCAGTCTTTCCTCTCGCTGGGATGACCTCCCATGGTAGCTTAGCAAGTGAGCTGTCACACTGCTTAGCTCAAGGACGCAGGTCTCATTCCTGGTTGCGGCTGCTGCATTTCAATGGGGTAAATGAAATGCAAGAACACCTGTGTTCTTAGGTTTAGGTGCAAATTAAGGAACCTGACGTGATAAAAATTAATCCGAAGTCCCCCCCTCCCCACAGTGGGGTGCGTCATCATAACTATTGTTTTAGCATGCCAGACCCCAGAATTTGTGTCTAATTAACTCGGCTGTGCAGTCACCTCCTTCATTTGTTAACATTGTCACACAGGGCTGATGTGATGTGCTGTGTGCTATGATGTGCTATATGGGCTTATCTGATGCACAGTACTACAGATTCAAACGCGACATCATTTTTAGTATCATGACTGGTATGCTCAATTGCTTGAGATAACCACGTCATGGCGTGAGGAACCTGGCCTCTAAAGATAATGTTGGCTCAGATCTACGCGTTCGAGTCAAAATTACGCCTGTATGAGCCAAACTGAAGACGGAAACAAAAGTGCATGGCTTACTTAGCCCTAAATTGTCCTATTTCAATCCGTGAGTACTATACTATGCACTCAATTGAGAGCAGTGCATTGTTTTTTTTATTGTTTATTTGTTTTGCAGACAGGACATTTGCAAAACTACCATATTTTCTTGCATATAACCTGCAGAAAAAGAAAATTAAAAATTTCGAGCTAAAGTGAAGACCAAAAATGCAAGTTCTGGTCTGCAAAAATAGCTTCAAGGCAGTGCTTCAGACCAGTGGCGTAGCCAGGGGTTGGCACACCGGGCACGTGCCCCCCCCCTGAAATTTTTTTTCGCCATGGCATACAGAGCGAAAAATGACCATTTCAAGGAGGTGCCCCCCCCCCCCCCCGAAAGAAATTTCTGGCTACGCCCCTGCTTCAGACCTATGCAAGGAAGCTGGCCTCGCGGCAATATGAGGGGGGTCAGCTTTAAAACATTTTCCTCAAGTCATTGTTGAGAGTGCGGGTTATGTGCAAGAAATATGGTTGTCGTCGTGCACAAGTGTGTTCTGTGATGAAACTTTTTATTTGCTGCCGTTGGGTGGCATTGCTCTCTGATTGGTGTGAGTCGTTAGCATAGTGTGATCTCTGACACTAATTACAGTGCTGCTGATAGTGTGTATCATGAAATCAGGAAAAGGTCCATTGCAAGATGGACTGTGATGTGTAACCTGTTTAATTCATGCTGTAACGGCACAAGAAAAATGGATGGGAACACAAAAGAGGAGAAGAAAGCATAAACAGGTGCCAACTGTCAAGTGAAGGTTTATTCCAAAAAAAAGCAAGCCAATATAATGGACAAGAAAAATTCATGACAGGAAAGGGGGAGGAGGGAATGGCGAGGAGGACCGAGAACAAAAACCAACGATGCATCAACCATGGCATGCCTTTCACACAAGTCGTGATAACCTTGTGCACCAAACACACACATTGGCCGCCCCACACGTCACGTTCATAATTCTAGAGTATATATATTTCACACGTTTACGCGGCTAGTTCTCTCAGTCCTCTGTACAGCCGCGCTACGTCATTCATTGTATCCCATTTGTCATTTCCGAGCACACATTTAGTAGCCATGGCCAATAGTGCAGTTCACTTTAGGTTTTTTTGTTTTTTTTTTCTTCACCACTTGTCTGGCGCAGCATAGCCTTAGTCGCTTTTGCGCCACAAAACCCAACATAACTAACCTAGTAAACCTTTGCAGCGCTCTGCCAAGTTCTAACATGCAAGTGCTCTTTGCCTGCATTGCACATTTGCCCACGACGGATTGCTCCACAAGTCATTGTTTAAGTGAAAACAACAGCGCCAGCTTTGCACACTTTCGTTATGTGATCCACACGAATGTTTTACAGCTCGTATGACAAGCAAGATGCGCTCGTCTGTGCTGACGGCACAAGATATTACGCTGACATTAGTTTGGCAGCAGGAATGCTATTTAGAGGGTGTGTTACAGTGGCATTTAGTACTGCTATAATGTCAGATTGCTATCCCCAAACTCTGCAGTTAATCTTTTTTTTTCCTTCTTTACTTTCAGACTGCCATCTCCGAAAACTACCAGGCAATGTCGGACACGACGTTCAAGGCGCTACGCCGACAACTGCCGCTGACGCGAACCAAAATCGACTGGACCAAGATCCTCAACTACAAAATTGCCTCCGAGCTGAAACACCACTGACTGTCTCCTCCTCTCTGTGCCGCCCGTGCTAGCACTTTTTTTTTTTCTAAGACTCCTCTTCTCGAGCCCGACTTTTCTATTCTACGCGTGCTTCTGAACTGCCGTAGTTCATGATTTGTGTTGTTTTCAGTTTCCCCGTTAATTTTAAGCCGTGTCCTAGCCCTCGGTTCTGCTGGTCTCTTTGACTCATGGAAAATGAACTTTACGCCACGCGCTGACGGACCCTCCTGTGTTTGGACTTGCGTGGCTGTTCTTCCTATTCAAGTGTGACATAGTCCTAAATGCTCTTTCTTTTAATGTTTTATAAAGTAAGCAACTGAGCTAGTTTAAACTGCGAGAGTCTTGTTCGTAACAAGGTACTGCCGATTGTCATACCGTTGGAGGTGGTAGGGTATCGCTGAATTGAAAGGTGCCTAGATTCTTTTTTTTTTTCATGCAATGTATTAACAAGGCCTAAAAGCTCACTTGCATCGGTGACTTGGAGAAGTTGCACGACCGTGCGTGACTGGCGACTGCCAAGTATAACTGAAGACTGCCGATGTTCACGACGACATGTGTGATGCGCGATCACACCAATGTGTAGGACGTTCACAATGACAAGTGCGACAAGCCAGTCACCACACCAAAATACCTCGCGATCGATGCCATTCGCATCTGCTCGCATCAACTCGTAATGTAAGCAGATGTCCCGTTCTTGCGCATCTGATTGGCTCACAAGATTTGCGACTGCAGTCGCGTGACCAAGAAATCAAGCAGTTAACGACTGACTGAAAACGGTCGATTTTCAACCAAAGTGACTGTTTGCGACAGTTTTTTTCGACCGACTTCGCCCAGAACGATTGCTTTTCATCTGTTTGTGACTGCGACCATTCGCACAATTTCTGCATGTCACTGGTGTGAATGAGCCTTTAAAGACGGCCCGTTTGAAGGTTCTCATTAATTATTTTTTCTCTGCAATTACTTCCTTGAATACGAATTTTCTAAACTACATGTTACTGATCTTTTACTCTGGTTATTATGATTCTGCAACCATTTGTCTTTTCAGAACTATTGTGAAAGCATAGTTAAAGCAGTGGCTGTTAAATTTGGGCTCATTTAAGATGAGAATGGGCACAGCTTAGCTGCTTTTTTTGTTATTGTTTCTTGCCCTTTTTACACACAAGTTCATCATCCATTTCTAATGGAGCATTGAGACGTTTCTGGTCTTAGTTGTGCAGGATCCCTCTTGAGAGAGCTACATTGTTGCCAGCTTTTTATGCTTTCAAGTCCATGTCAGTTTGGAGGCACACTAGCATTGTTATTTCCTAAGAACCACGCTTGTACTGTACTTGCATTGCTCTTTGCTTTGCGATAGAAGGCATGTCGGTCCGTTAAATTTTTGCGCAGATCGCTTCAGAAGGAGGTGACAACTCTGGAAGTTTGGAACGTGTGAGACGCTTTTCAGAAGCTCTCTGCATCGTGCAAACCTGTGTCTTGCTTCCCAGCAGACATTTCGCCGCCAAGCTTTTCTTTCGAACCTATAGACAGATGCACAATGTTGGAATCCAGTATGGAGGAGTTAAAAAACTAGTAGTAGTGCATAAGCAATGAAAGTATGGTCCGCGAAGCCAAGTTAGGATGTGTGTGTGTGTGTTTTTTTTTCTTTTTCCGCTTGCACCTGTTCTTTCGTGCAAAGTTGCGCCATTTTTTAGTTGCAACTGCAGGAGGCTTCGTTGTGTGGGCCTTTTATTTCTAGCAAAAGAGAGTTTAGCTTCATGCTGGATCTTGTTTCATTTGGGGCTTTCTATGATGTGCACCTGACAGTGCTTTTGGGTGATTCGGTCAGTGACGCTATTTACGAGCACTGAAGTGATTGAACATTCAAAATCTTACAGAGCATTCTTTCATTGCAGAGTGTGTCTAGGAAAAATTGAGGTTCTCCTCGTTAGCAATCAAACCTTGAGGCAGTCTAAAATTTCAGCATTACTGCAGGTTGCAACCCCATTCACCAGTATTAGCAAAGCTATGCATTAATCATCGCTAAAATGAACTGTGAGAACCTCTTTCATTTTTATAACAACTCGTAAAAGCTGTGAAAACGCTGTTACCTACAATAATGTAATTGGATTTCAGTTCCACACTTTGCACTCCTTTTCTTTATCAAGTCCTTTTCTGTTGCGAAGGTTGAGTCACCTCAGTTAGCCCAGGCCGAGGCCCCATAACCACTGCTAGGCGCTCTACAGTGCCTCATTTGGAAGAGCCTCTCGCATTAACTGTTGTAATGGGTTGTAAGCGTGGCACACGGGTTAGATTGAATTGCGCCACCTTCCATGATCAGGGCTTATGCTTTCGCTCTATAAATTATTATTCTATGAAGTGCGAAGGCTGTGCGAACAATCCTGTTGTGTTGCAGATTGCTGTTCCTGTGCATTTTCTCTCCCTCTTTCTCCTATTTGTAGAGAAATGCAAATGAACTGAGAACCCCTATCTTTTTTTTTTCTTTTCTTTGTTAAGGGTTGTGTATTCTGTGCACCGCCCGTTTTGTGTCTATAAGCAATCTCGAAAGACGAGGATGCTGTTTATTTATCTGCTTTTCTTGTATCACTTTTTTTTTTTTTTTTTGTGCGTGCCTGTTACGCCCCCCCCCCCTTGAACTAACAACCCCTGCGTTTATTAGGTGGTTGGTGAAGCGATGAGCCAGAGATTGTTCTGTGAATCAAAGGGCAGGGAAAAAAGTGTGCGTGCGTATGTGTGTGTTACCATTTCTTCTGGCACATTCGCCTCTCTTCACGAAGACAACGTAGAAATGTTTCTTTTTTGGCACAGAGAGCGAGAGAGTCTAAAGTTGTGACGCAAGTCGAGACAGATGCATGGATTAACTTCTGTTTTTTTTTTTTTCCTGCCACGCGTGTGCGATATTTCTCGAGCTGTGGTTGTAACTTTTTTTTTTTTTCCTAGATGAACAATGCTGTTGTTCTGCCCTCCTGTGGCTGAGTTGGCGCCTGTTTTTTAACTAGCGCCAAGCCTAAGAGATGGGTTTTTTTTCTTGTTGACCCTTTGGGGATAAGAAATGTTGAATAAAAGGGGGTTGCGAGAAATTGTGTTGTGCCTTTCCTGTTTTTTTTTCTTTTTTTTGCAGATAAGGTGTTGTGCTGGCCTCTGCCTGCGTAAGGGTTTTGCAGTTCTGCCGGCGTAAGTTCCTTATATACTGAACATATGCTACATGGCCATATACTGTATGCAGTATATGGGTCCATATATATATATACTATATATATATATTGTCACATAGTCTTGCGACTAGTGCACCAGAAACCCAAAGACGTTCTGGAAGGCAACCAGTTTATTTGTCGAACAGCTGCCCAAATTCCTCGGCGGTAACTACGACAGGCGCGGCTGTTGGTGGGTTTGGCTTAAAGAATATTGCTACTAGGCAGTGGCGTAGCCAAGGTTAGGGGGGGTTCAAACCCCCCCCCCCCCCCGAAATTTTTTTTTTCGCACACATACAAACGCACGCACGAACATACATAAAGTATGGTTGAACCCCCCCCCCCCCCCCCCCCTTGAAAAAAATTTCTGGCTACGCTACTGCTACTAGGTGCTGCGCGCTTTTCTTAAACAAGGCGTGGAACATGTGACACTTCTCATCAGTACATTGCACATAAAGCAATGCAGAAAGGAAAAGGCAGTAGCATCATGAAACACAGTGGACGCATAGCTCTACGTGTGCAACGAAAAAGAATGGATGCAACAAATGATAGTGCATCTACAGTGACCCACTGCAAAAGTCACGTGGCAATATATACGGCACATTCATTATATGGCTACATATATATTATTTATACAGTATATGGCTACGTAGCGTGTGGTTCTGTATATGCTGCAGAACATATGTAGCATATGGCATAGAGCTGCTGTTTATGACTCCTAAAGGAGCAATATATATTACAGTAACTCTATGCCAGCACTGCTGTGCCAAGCCCGTTAAGCATAGTTAAAACAAAGGACTCTAATTACATTTATCCAGGGACCTTGGAACCCATAAATGAGACGGTTGGCACTGGTGGTGTGTGGAAAATCCACAGATGGGGCAGTGCAGGATGTGGTGTAGTATGTGGCTTGCGCTTTGTTTGAAATGAGAGAAGTGCTGAGCGAAATTGGTTTTGGAGATCTGGATAAAAAGAAGTGAACGGCTAGGGTGCACAAATACATGTATCTGAAAATGTGTGAGCATGGAATGGAGAAAATTATCGATAAAGGTAAGTGCAGGTACAGGTAAAATTAAGTACAAATAACGAGGTTTTGCTGTGCCACATAAAAGTTACGTTAAACGGAACATTCTATCTAAAATTTGAAGCCAGAGAAAGAACCATGAATGTCTACATATGTGCAGCGAAAAGAAAGAAATAGACCAGATTGGAAAATTTACAAGATGCAAGAATGTCTGGGAACTCCCTCATTTCATCCCGGACGGCGGCAGAAATCCACGCTGCATTACGATGAAATCGGCAGTTAAATGTCCTTAAGGGGCGCAAACGACTGATTTCATCTAAAGTCACTGGCCATGCCTCACCGCAGCCCCCCCTCCCCCCCCCTTGGCTGTCAAGTCCGAAAACAACGAAACAAGTCCACCATGAAAATGAAGTTATGGCGTGCTTATCACAACGGCCTAAGGCCTCGCATATCTGGGGATAAAGGGAGATGGGAAGTAAACTAGTTCTTTGAATGCACCATCAAGAGTCCTCGGTTGCCCCCCCCCCCCCCTTCAGATGACTGGGTCGGGGGGGCGGGGTTGACCGCACCCCCCCCCCCCCCCGCGTGCTCGCGCCTATGCCCATTGTGCGACTGCGTCGACAAATAAAAAAAGTGATATACTGACCATGATCGCGCCAACGGCGCTAAGCGTGAACGCATTGCCCTCCAGGATCCTGACATTAGCGAAACCGAAATTACCCATCGGCGAGTGTGCGTCATACTACACGAGCGCTTCCCGGGAGTTTTGATTTCCGCCTGTTTTGATTTCGGCGATCTCCACTGGAAGTAATAATGTCGAAGTCTGAGTCAGTTGGTACATGACGCTTAGGCAAAAAACCAGTCAAGACGGCGGACAAGGAGGTGCTGGAGGTGCTGTTCGGACTAGGAAAAGGCAGAAAAGGCCCAATGGGTGGTGGCGCCCTCTCTTGCGCGGCGCGAATATCGACCGGATGCTTCAGAAGCGTTTCTTACGGTTTTAGATAAACTACTGCGATTATTACTTTTTTCTGTAGTTGATATTATTTTAGGCCTTGTTAGTTAATATTTTGCACTGCTCTTTAACATTGTTAGCCTTTGTTTTAGGCCTGTGTTGACTGTATATTGACCAGTGCGCGAACCTCCTTGGCGTGACCATGCGACATGAGACACTGGGGGGCCCCTAAACAGGGGCGGATCCAGCCACTCATTTTAGGGGGGGGGGGGGGGTCGCTTGAAGTGACGCCGGGGAGGGGGGGCGGGGTCATGACTTTTTTGTTTTTACTAGCACAAGAACCCCATCATCATAGCATAAATACTGTTAATGTGTGCTCACAGTAGTCTCACTCATTTGTCCTAATTGGTGATAGGAGGCGGATGGCAAGCACTGAAGAGAGGGGGGGGGGGTGCTCACAGGCTTTGGAGGGGGCGATCGCCCCTACCGCCCCCCCCTCTGGATCCGCCACTGCCCCTAAAGTGCTCCGCACTAACATGTCGTCGAGGAGATGCTGGCGTCGCCACGCCCTCCGTTCATGTGCATACGTCGCTTGGTCCACGGCAATAATCCCTATTTTATCAAGAGGCAAGTGATGATGTTGCTGACAGACAGCTCAGGGCCGTGATTATTATTTTTTTTATATATCGCTGTCACTATATATGTGCTACTACGAAATTCAAATATATTCCCTTCCTCTGAGCGTGGTCAAATGGCGAAGTCGTTAAGACACTCGCTTTCACAGCAGGAAGGCATATGGGTTCGAAACACAGAACCGGCGAAACATATGTGGCTTTGGTTTTATTTCTTAATTTTTTTTTTCGTTACATGGAATGCTCTATGACGGCTTGACAGACAGTTCTTATGCCAACATAACGAAATATTTAAACGATGCCTTCATAGAAAGTGTTCTCTCAATTTTTTTTTTTTTTTGTATTGCTGGGAAAACGCATGCATGTATAGCTGAAAACGTTCTAAATCGGCACGCTTACATTTAGCCCAATGGGTAGGTCACTTGCCTACGAAGCGTGAGGCCATAGGTTCGAAACTCAACGTTGCTGCACAGGGTTTTTCTTTTTTTATTTCGTTACAGCAACTTGTCTTACGTGAGATTGGGACGGACGGAGAGACACCGAATTCTCGTTGAGTCGGACTTGAAAATGTAATCATGCCACCATTATTAGTACATTCCGATTCTGTTTGTATATGCCGCATCGAACACCTCCGTCACTGCAACGATGGACATAGCTAAGTGTCATCCGAGCTGAGTTTCCCCTGTAAGGTTTGCTTCACTGCAACAGTTGGCCAAAAACAGTCGAAAAAGTTGAGGTCCTTATCACCCATGATAAGGCTCAACTTTTGTCCGACGTCACACCTCGAAGCGATGCACATAGCTAAGTCGCTTAATTCCGAGCTACGTTTCCCCTGAAACGTTCGCTTCACCGTAACAGATGCCGAAAACTAGTCGAAAAAGTTGAGGCCCTTATCACCTATGATAAGGCTCAACGTTTTGTCTGACGTCACACCTCGAAACGATGGACATAGCTAAGTCGCTTCCGATCTAAATTTCCCCTGAAACGTTTGCTTCACCGTAATATATGCCGAAAACTAGTCGAAAAAGTTGAGGCCCTTATCACCTATGATAAGGCTCAACGTTTGTCTGACGTCACACCTCGAAGCGATGGACATAGCTAAGTCGCTTCCGATCTAAATTTCCCCTGAAACGTTTGCTTCACCGTAATAGATGCCGAAAACTAGTCGAAAAAGTTGAGGCCCTTATCACCTATGATAAGGCTCAACGTTTGTCTGACGTCACACCTAGAAACGATGGACATAGCTAAGTCGCTTCCGATCTAAATTTCCCCTGAAACGTTTGCTTCACCGTAATAGATGCCGAAAACTAGTCGAAAAAGTTGAGGCCCTTATCACCTATGATAAGGCTCAACGTTTTGTCGACGTCACACCTCGAAGCGATGGACATAGCTAAGTCGCTTCCGATCTAAGTTTCCCCTGAAACGTTCGCTTCTCCGTAATAGATGCCGAAAACTAGTCGAAAAAGTTGAGGCCCTTATCACCTATGATAAGGCTCAACTTTTGTCTGACGTCACACCTCGAAGCGATGGACATAGCTAAGTCGCTTCCGATCTAAGTTTCCCCTGAAACGTTCGCTTCTCCGTAATAGATGCCGAAAACTAGTCGAAAAAGTTGAGGCCCTTATCACCTATGATAAGGCTCAACTTTTGTCTGACGTCACACCTCGAAGCGATGGACATAGCTAAGTCGCTTCCGATCTAAGTTTCCCCTGAAACGTTCGCTTCTCCGTAATAGATGCCGAAAACTAGTCGAAAAAGTTGAGGCCCTTATCACCTATGATAAGGCTCAACTTTTGTCTGACGTCACACCTCGAAGCGATGGACATAGCTAAGTCGCTTCCGATCTAAGTTTCCCCTGAAACATTCGCTTCTCCGTAATAGATGCCGAAAACTAGTCGAAAAAGTTGAGGCCCTTATCACCTATGATAAGGCTCAACTTTTGTCTGACGTCACACCTCGAAGCGATGGACATAGCTAAGTCGCTTCCGATCTAAGTTTCCCCTGAAACATTCGCTTCACCGTAATAGATGCCGAAAACTAGTCGAAAAAGTTGAGACCCTTATCACCTATGATAAGGCTGAACTTTTGTCTGACGTCACACCTCGAAGCGATGGACATAGCTAAGTCGCTTCCGATCTAAGTTTCCCCTGAAACGTTCGCTTCTCCGTAATAGATGCCGAAAACTAGTCGAAAAAGTTGAGACCCTTACCACCTATGATAAGGCTCAACGTTTTCTGACGTCACACCTCGAAACGATGGACATAGCTAAGTCGCTTCCGATCTAAATTTCCCCTGAAACGTTTGCTTCACCGTAATAGATGCCGAAAACTAGTCGAAAAAGTTGAGGCCCTTATCACCTATGATAAGGCTCAACGTTTGTCTGACGTCACACATTTTACTATGCGTATTTTTCGCTCCACGAGTGTCAAAAACGGCCCAAAAAATTTTCACACTGTCTGTATTGTTGTGAAGCCAGCTTCATGTCGCTTATACGTGTGGTGGAGAGGGTATCGCAGAATGCGACACTAAATTTTTGCGCCAGTGAGCCGTCAGACAAAAGTTCCGCCTTAATTAGCATAGGTGATAAGGATTAATATATCCACTTTTAGCGACTGCTTTTCGAGCATTGCGGTGAAGCAAACGCCTCAGGGAAGCAATAGCGCACCGAAGCTCGAAGAAACATGAAGGCGGCATTGGGTTGTTTGCTCATTATATCGTACATTCGTTACGCTGAGGACATTCGGGTGTTGTTTTATAGCGCAGTTATGTTTATAGCGTGAGCAATTAGCTCGTGCTAATTGTTCGCGCATTAAAACAAGCATCCATCAGGTGAGTATGGTCATCTGGCCCTTAAAAAAAAAAAACGATGTGCCGATCGTCGCGGGAATTCGAACCCGGTACCCCCCAACATGAAACTGTCGCTCAACCATCACGCCACTGCCGCAGCTGCTCCTACATGTACTTTTCTTTCAGAGCATACTTGATTGTGAGCGACAGTTTCATGTACTGAGGGTACCGGGTTCGAATTCCCGCAGCGACGGACACATCGTATTCTTTTTTTTTTTTTTCTGAGAGCTAGTTGCTCACGCTATAAACCAACCATCCATCAGGTCAGTATGCTCATTTGCCCCTCAGAAAAAAAAAAAAAAAAAAGAACACGATGTGTCGGTCGCCGCGGGAATTCGAACCCGGCACCCCCCGCACTTGAAACTGTCGCTCCACCATCACGCCACTGCCGCACCTGCTCCTTCACGTACTTTTTCTTTCAGAGCATACTTCATTGAAATATTAAGCGAATAGTTTTTTTAATTTTGCGAAGTTTAACGACATTTTGATAAATTACATTTTTTTCAGCATTTCCGAATTCACTAAACGGACATCTCGCAATTATCGATTTTACAGCGAGAGCTGTTATGAGATCACAACAAGGGCCGCTTTTGACCCTGTGCAGGGTCAAACCATGGCCAAACTGACCCTATGGAGGCTTCATGTCGGGTATGAACAGGGGCGGCGCCACGATTTTTTCGCTGGGGTCGCAACCACGACAAGTGAGTTCGTCCAGGGGGGGGCAGGAAGACGGGTAACTCAAGCATTCTCTTTTGACTATGTTTGCTCTTCGGGGTGCATAGGGGGGGGGGGGGGGGGGGGCAGGCAGAAACTCTGAGGGGGGGGGGGGGGGCGGCTCCAGCCTACCCGTACCCCCGTTAGCGCCGCCTGGGTATGATGATGATGAATCAACTTTTATTGAGCCCAAATATATGTTGGTGGTGCACGTTATAAGGAATCGCGTTAGCATGTGTAATCGACCGTTTTAGAACAGCAAAGTATAGCAACCAGGAATGTGAATTGCTTAACGAGTGCGTCATTGAATGCTCCAAACCATTATAAAAGCCTCAGGCATAATTCTTCATCGTCGTCAGCCACAGTCTCAACAAAGTGCACATATAATGCCTTACAAGTGTGTAGCGGGTACGCTTCTCCGAAGAATGACGAATAATGCGCATAGTGGACGCTTCGCTATACTACACAAAAATTATGATGATTTATGGCGTATAGTGGGTACTACGCAAGTGTTCTTGTGGTAGTTGCCCCCCGAGAGTGTTTAAAAAGGCTTAGAAAGACCGCTCTTCCAGCTTTCGCTGTGACTGTGCGGCGCCTTCCGCGCAGGCCTCGCTGTTTTTCGAAGCTTCATCACATCTCGACAAAATTGCTTTTGTGTGAATTTATGACTAAAAGTCTGCAGCCTTTGGAAACCTCGTTTTCTTTTTTTCGAAGCTTCGTCGCATCCCGACAAAATAGATTTTTGGTGAATTTCTGACTGAAATGGTATAAGTCTACAGCGTTTGCAAACACATTCTCTGGGACTGCGGTTCACTGGGGCCCGGTATTACGCGGGACCGCTTCGAAAGGCTCATCAAATCACTTATTAAAACTTGTTCTTGGGCGCCAGTTGGTAACTCGTGTGTGTATACTGAGCGCTATGTGAGTGAAAGCGTGTGTGAATGTGTGAGTGTTTCAGTGTTTCAAGGGATTTCCAAGTTGCGCTAGATTTTACTTTCATTATCATCAAATCACCAACTTACGACAATCAAATCCTGGCTGTCCAGTACGCCCACGATAGGGACAGGAGGCTTGACCAGCTTGACCTCCCTGTTCCGTCGTGGGAATAGCCAGGTTGGCGCATTAGCGTCATGTACAGGATAAACAATAAAGTTTTTGAAGAAGAGGAAGGAGAAGAGGAAGAAGAAGAAGAAGTGGAGGAAGAAGAGGAAGAAGAAGAAGAAGAGGAAGAAGAAGAAGAGGAAGAAGAGGAAGCAGAAGAAGAAGAGGAAGAAGAAGAAGAAGAGGAAGAAGAGGAAGCAGAAGAAGAGGAAGAAGAGGAACAAGAAGAAGAGGAAGAAGAAGAAGAGGAAGAAGAAGGAGAAGAGGAAGGAGAGGAAGCAGAAGAAGAAGAGGAAGAAGAAGGAGAAGAAGAAGAAGAAGAGGAAGAACAAGAGGAAGTAGAAGGAGAAGAAGAAGGAGAAGAGGAAGAAGGAGAAGAGGAAGAAGAAGAAGAAGGAGAAGAGGAAGAGGAAGAAGAAGAGGAAGAGGAAGAAGAAGAAGAGGAAGAAGAAGAGGAAGAGGAAGGAGAGGAAGAAGAAGAGGAAGAAGAAGAAGAGGAAGAAGAAGAAGAGGAAGAAGAAGAGGAAGAAGGAGATGAAGAAGAGGAAGAAGGAGAGGAAGAAGAAGAGGAAGAAGGAGAAGAGGAAGAAGAGGAGGAAGAAGAAGAAGAGGAGGAAGAAGAAGAAGAAGAGGAGGAAGAAGAGGAAGAAGAAGAAGAGGAAGAAGAAGAGGAAGGAAGAAGAAGAGGAAGAAGAAGAAGAGGAAGAAGAAGAGGAGGAAGAAGAAGAAGAGGAAGAAGAAGAGGAAGAAGGAGAAGAGGAAGAAGCAGAGGAAGAAGAGGAAGAAGAAGAAGTGGAAGAAGAAGAAGAAGAGGAAGAAGAAGAAGAGGAAGAAGAGGAAGAAGAAGAGGAAGAAGAAGAGGAAGAAGAAGAGGAAGGGTGACTTTCTGGCCGAAAAGATGAGCCTGCAGGCTTTGTAAATCGATTTCGGAATATTTCGATGCATTTTAATAAAATTGGTTCTGAGCATCGGTCGGCGAACTCACTCATAAGTCGACTCACTCGGACTCACTCAGACTCAGATCGAGCCATGAGTCTGAGTCTGAGTGAGTCCGGGTGAGTTATGTTGTGGTGAGTTTGAGTCCGAGTGAGTCCGGTCGAAGAAAATTTTGGTGAGTGTGAGTCCGAGTGAGTCCGGCTCAGGAAAAGTTTGGTGAGTCTGAGTCCGAGTGAGCCCTGAGCGCAAAATATATTTCATGAGTGAGTCTGAGTGAGCTCCACAAGTTTTGCCGACCTATGGTTCTGAGTGAATGTCGAGCCTATATAGCCTTTGTAAATCATGGTTTTTTTTTCCCCGGAATGTCTCGTCGACTTAATTAAAATTGTTCCTGGGTGCATTCCTGGCCGAAAAGGTAATGTTAATCTTGCAATTTTCGATTTCGGAACGTCTTGTGGAATTTTAATGGGCTGTTATTTGTATGCGCCGTAATTTGCATAGCGAAAAAGTTAGTGTACCATTAGTTAACTACCTGCCAGTTAAGATGATTCTAACAATTATTCGCCCGAGACTTAAAAGGAACCGCATGAGATTCATATGTGCGTACGTCCGTGACATTACACGCTGCCTCAACGGCTACGTATGCTTGGTAAATATGGCGGCTTTCAGATATATATATATATATATATATATATATATATATATATATATATATATATATTTTTTTTTTTTACTTTGAAAACTACGGCACGTGGAGTGGCCTCTCTTCGTTTCCTGCCATGCGGTGGCGTTCGAGTATGATTAGAGGAACAATGCATATGCTGTGGGCAAGATAAGGAAACGACGGAGCATGTTCTGATTGAATGTGCAGATATACACCCATGTGTACGCTTAGGCACGAGCCTACATGAAGCCTTGGGTTTTAGGAATGACAATGGAAATCTGAACACGCCCGCGATAGAAATAAGTAAGAGACGGTTAGAGTATTGGTGGCAGAAAACTAGAGAGAAATGACAAAAAAAAAATGGGAAAAATAAGGACATTCTGCCGTAAAGGGCCGATAAGTGAGCTATGAATTTTCGTTTTTTTTCCTATAGTAAGATAGATTTGATCGAAATAGATAATTAAGGCATTAGGCCAACTTTAAAAAAAAAAAGGAAAATATTTTTTTCTTTATTTGTCGAGCCTGGTGGCACACCTGTCACTTCCCCGTTATAAAGGGGACGCTCATATCTACCATCCATCCATCCATCCATCCATCCTAGAGTTACTGTGTATGCTGCCTACGGATATACTATTAATGACAACTAACAGACAATGATGCCAATGTAAGTATAGGAGGTGGTATTAGTGGGCGAAAGCCTTTAATGCCTCATGCTCCCGTCCGTCCATCCGTCCGTCCGTCCGTGCCCTGGCACGGTGCCAGGTGCCCGTCGGGGCGCGCCAACGGACGCCGGTCGCGCCTCGCGTGGGACTCTACAGCGCTCGCGCTTTGCTTGCGTAGCGTCGCTGTGCCCAGCGTGTCCAGTCATGCAAAGAAGGGAGACGCGCGCATCGCGTTCCATTCTGACCGATCCCGTCTCAAAGGGGCACAAGCGATCGCCGAACACATTTTGGAATTTATAAAGTGTCCTTCAATTTTGGACGCACATCTCGGAGGCCGTGCATGAGCTCGGCTCTAATACCGTTAGCCCTTGAATTAGGTTTAACGCGGCCGCCTGCCTGACAAGGTCGGTGCGCATTCCCTGCATCGTTCTGAAGCATCTCAACACGTTCATACGCAAGTTCAGGCTAGTCAAGTTTTAGTAGTAATTGTAACGTAAATGTGAAGAAAGAAAAGTGAACGAAAAAAACTTGCCGCTGGCAGGGACCGAACCTGCGACCTTCGAATAACGCGTCCGATGTTCTACCTACCGTGGCGGTGATACCCGAGTCTACTTTATGTGGTGCATTTAAACCTGGGAGTGTTATTCAGCGCCGCTAGTAGCCATGACGGCGAGTGTGGAACACTTTTCCTGCCTGTTCGCGCCGTGACGCCACGTGCTTCGTGACGGAAATCTCGTTTTTTTTTTTTTTTTTTTTTGTTAGAAGATTCGTCGCATCCCGACAAAATAAATTTTGGGTGAATTTCTGACTGAAATGGCATAAGTCTGCAGCCTTTGCAAACCTCTTGTTTCTTGTGGTGAATTGCATCAGACGCCACCGCGTGGCAGGAGATACAAGGAGTCACTCCACGCTCCGCGCAGTTTAAATGAAAAAGAAATATCTAAGAGCGCCGTGTTCTGCGCAGTCGACCCTTGCAGCGCGTTGCTCAAACAAAAAGGCAACTGTGGCAGTTGTTAGCTCGCGCTGATTGTCCTGCATCTGTATACCTGAGCGTTCTTTTCGAGCGGCTTTCTTTGTGCTTCAGCGGCGCGCTGCAAGTATCGAGCTGCTTGTCGTTCGTCGTGTGACATTCCAATTTCTTAATTGCTTCGCCCTTACGGCGAAACTGTGACTTTTTCTTCTCGGTCAATGTGTTTGGAGTTGGTGTATATGGCTCCTTTCATATGGCTCCTAGAGGTGCCATATACATTAACTCTAGACAAGGGCGTTCACAGAACTTGTTGCAGGGGTGCGCATCTGCAAGAGGGGGGGGATGGGGCATCCAGCACTGAAAGTCATATTTCGCTGCCTTGGCATGACAGGCAAGAAGTGTGTAACGTGCGAAATTGAATGGCAATCCTGAAGGCCAGAACTTGAGTGTGGTAATCAAGCTGTGTAGCTAATTGCTACTGCATAGAAAAATACCTGAAATTCCAAGGGGGGGGGGGGGGGGGCAGCCGCCCCCACATGCAGCCCCCCTCCGGACGCCCATAACTCCAGATGGGTTGATCAAACCCCGCCAACTTCCGAAAGCTTTCTGCCTCTAAGATCGGAGGCACCTCACTGTGTTTTGCACTGGCTCCATGATCGGCCCACTTCAGACCGAGCTACAATGTCATATGCGATGACGTCATGATACGACGTTAAAGGGGTGGTGCCACCAAATTTGTGGCTAGCGCGTTCTTCGCTGCAAGGGCTTCTTATAGCTCTAGGAAGCATGATACACGCACCAAGATTCACGTATTCTCGCTAGATAATTTAATATCGCCTTATTTATGCGGACAACTTTCGGTTTCGGTTTCTGGGCACCAAGTTGGGCAGTGACGTAGCAGTGTAGTAGGCTTGGCCACGTGACCATACAAGGCTCGCGCGAAGATGCGCAGCACTTCGCCAGGAAGCGATCGAAACTCGGCAAATGATGTAGCAACCGATGCTTTGCCGGTACGTACGTTCTGGAGGTAACAGAGGTCCCGAGGACACTCACGTCACTACAGGTATGGTGTGACGTCACTACAACTTTCGTTGTCCTTCCCATAGAGCTACGTCAGTTTTGATGCGCTAGCGATGGGCATCGATCTGCAGAATGAGCATTTAGGTACACTTTGGAAGTGAATTAAAATATATTCTAAAAGTTTGTTGCGTCCGACCCTTCGTGTGGAGTGTCCTTGCATACAGAGGAAACCCACAACAGGCTTGTTATAGCCTCAAAATTTGATGGCACCACCCCTTTAAGTCCCGATAACGTCACAGCTTTTGAATGTGTGCAATTTTAGCACTCTGAAGCGCGGTTCAGGAAAACACAGAGTGGTTTACTTCCACTTATGCGCCATTCTTGGAACTACCACCAACTTGTTGGAACTACCATGTCGCCCGTGTTGTGCGCCGGAAGAAGAAAAGTCTGCCACACAGTAATTGTGACGTCATATGATGACGTCATCATTTCTTTTTATCACTCGTGTTGTTCCCGACGCCGCGGGAAGCCGACGATAAATTTTCGCGTTTGATGAGGCCTCTAAGTTAACCAATCTATAAGGCAATTAATTAACTATTCCATAGATACCTTGATTGTTTTGCGTAATTTTGTATACATATATTATCCGGCGCGTGAGGCAGCTGTGTTCAAGGAGTAAAGTTATGACATATATATCTGTCACCAGGAGATTTCGAAAAAGATTGCATTTCATGAAAACAAGAGCAGGCTGCATTAATTCCAACAAGTACAACCACGTACTTAGTCTGCTGAGTCACAGCAACATCATCATGCAATGACGTACGGTATACATGTACAGGGTGCCGCAGCTATCTTTAGCCAGAGTTTAGAAATATGCCGACCCACTCAATTACGACACGACCAAATGCATGTTGATAACTGTTGCCTGGAGTGAGTCAGACTATTTTTTGTGTTCTGATTAATTGCTTAATTAGGCCGCTTTAATTAACTAACTTTTGAACTAACTTTTGAAGCAACGAAGATGGACCGAAAATTCCAATGAGAAAGTTGTAGATCGGTTTGCAAAACGTCCGATTAGAAAGTTTCGAACTTTATATCTGTTTGCTATTAGTGTTTTTCTGCTAACTACAAATACCCGCGAAATTCAAAAAGATACCACGTGACAAACCCACTTGCGCGCTTAGAGCACAGTGGCCTAGAGTTACTGTATAGGGCTCCTTTAGGCAGTAACTCTACGCACGCCGTGATTCTAGTGCTCCCTAACGTTCCGCGTACGAACGATACGCTTCCCTCGCACCGGTTGATGACAGTGATAAGCAGACACAACGGTTATTGCTTTTGTTGCCGCTAGCAAAGCGTGTTCATTGCACAGCCCCCACCATCGTCGCGGCCCTGTCGAGACAGCAGTGGCGTAAATCATGGGGGGGACAGGGGGGGTCCTGACCCCCCCCTGTGTTCAGGCTGGGGGGGACACCCCATGCAAGTGTCCCCCTCGAGATTTATCATCCAAATGTCATATTTGAATTTCTTGACAGTCAAGGACAACGCACTCTCCATAAAACCAACTCTGAAATCTGAAGCACTTTCATTGAACAGAAACTAAGTACTGCTAGCCGGTACACACGATGGGGAATACATTTATGCGTTAGCACAAAAAAGTAGTACAACTTTTATTGCATAATTTAATCCCAAATGACGCAGCTGCAAAAATAGCTAGCGCATGCTTACGAGTTGCTATAAGAAACTAACTTGGTCATGTGATGTCCCTTACTATTGGATACTCAGTGCTATTTTTTTCTGACCAGGCGCCGATGCTCATGCTTGTTTTGTTATTATTATTATTGTTATTATTATTATTATTATTATTATTATTATTATTATTATTATTATTATTATTATATGTTAATGCCTAATTTTAATTTTATATGATTAAAAATAAAGCATATAGATCAAAACAAAATGGCTGCCATTGCAAGATATGTGTCCCCCCCTGTGGTCTTTATGGATTTACGCCACTGCGAGACAGTACAATCGGGCAAATGCTAACGTCGTTTGCATGCGGAACATAAAGGCCTGACCACACGTGCCCGTTGCAGCGCGTCAGCGCGTGGCTTTTTGACGCGGCTCCGCGCCCTCTTTCTATGGGGAGAGAGGGCGCGTGGCTACACGAAGCTGCGCGCCCTCTCTCTCCATAGGGAGAGGGGCGTCAAAAAGCCACGCGTTGACGCGCTCCGACAGGCACGTGTGGTCAGGCCTTTAGGCAGCACTAGAATCATCATGCGCACTGGCGCGCGAGCGGGCTTGTCACGTGTTTTTTTTTTTATTATTTCGCGGGCATATGTATTTAGCAGAAAAACACTAATAATTAACAGATATATAAAGTTAGAAACTGTCTAATCGGACGTTTTGCGAACCGATCTACAACTTTCTCATTAGGATTTCTTGCCCATTTTTCGCTTCAAAAGTTTGTTATATGGACACTAAAGGCAAATAACAATTCGCGTCAGAGTGAAACATCAATGTTTGGGAATGTCTAAAACGGCAATATTATGAACAGCAGGGCTCGATAAATTAAGCTAAATGTACGACACCACATGCGCTAAGAGTGGGACATTTTGGAAATGATCCCAATGACGTCACAGCGTCCGACTAGAATTTATCATTGGTAATCAAACCAGCTGCAGTAAAAAAAGAACCTTCCGTGCATTACAACACGTAATAAAATGCTGCTTGTCCGTTTCTGTTTGATTCATAGAAAAAAGAACCGCCTGGCGTTACTATGGGGTATGGCACGAGTGGTTCAAAAGTTGAGTTTTCGCCTGGTTAGGCTGGATAGGTGGTGCCATCTAGCGGGGCCCAGTTGCACCAAGTAAGAAGAAAATTGTTCAATGGCCGTTGTTGCTGTGGCTCCCGCTACTTTCGCTCTGCTGCTGCTAGTGTCGGTGGCTGTGCAGCAAAGGCGGGCAACGTTGGGCAAGGCAACTGCTACGTCAGGAGGTCCGTTTTCAGGCGGGTGATTTGAAATGCGATAACGCCGTGCGGACCACTAAAACATGATTTTATTTCAAAATAAGCATTTCCTTGGCACGAAAGAAGCACTACGAGGTTTCTGGACCGCTATTTCACCAATCAACGTCGACTTAATATTTGCCTTTAGTGCCCCTTTAATAAAAGGAATTCTCGGCTTCAAAAGTTACTTAATTAAAGTGGCCTAATTAAGCAATTAATCAGAACACAAAAAATTGTGTGACTCACTCCAGGCAACAGTCAGCAACATGCATTTGGTCGCGTCGTCATTGAGTGTGTCGGCATATTTTTATATACGTTGGTCCTGGCCAACGCTTTGCTGTGGCTAAAGATAGCTGGGGCACCCTGTATACACTATGAAGGAAAAAAAATTACACCATCTCCCGCTAAAGGGAACCATGTGTAGATGTGAAGCAGCGGGTGCTAACGCTTACACTGGCGGCGGCGTTGACGCTGGCGCTATCGCAGCGTTGCGCAGGAGAGAAAACTGAGGAGGCGCAAAGCACGCAGTGATGGACCGGTGTTTCCTGCTGGAACATGCCAATCGCTGCTAATGGGCAATGAGAGATAGAAGACTCCGACTGGACACAGAGACCCGCAGTGCGCTTTTAGTTAACGCGCACGCTGCGAATTTTTATTGTTCAACAACGCACAGGAGAAATCTCCCACCGGCACCACCTTGGAGGTCAAGATCCATTGCCATATATACGGGATGGACAGTGAACGGTTGTGCAGCGCGAGCAGTCGGTTTTTTCAACCAAGAAACTCGCTAGCCGACGCTGCCTGCGTCTGCGTCGTGTGGCGAGAGAGGGGGGGAGCGTAGGAGAGGAGAGAGGGGGGGGGACGCGCATGCGCAGTGGGGTGTGGACGCTGTGGGCAGGGATGCCTAGAGGAGAGAGGGGGGGACGCGCATGCGCAGTGGGAGCGTGGGCAGGGATGCCTAGAGGAGAGAGGGGGGGGGGCATAGGAGGGGAGAGAGGAGGGGGAGGCGCATGCGCAGTGAGCGTGTGGATGCCGCGGGGAGGGATGCCTAGAGGAGAGAGAGGGGGGAGAGGAGGTTTTTTATTATTTTTTTTGAAAGGGTTTGCGCATGCGCAGTAAGGGAGGTCACGCCGCACACCACCACCGGATTAAGCTTCGCCATAAGATGCTTCACATCTAAAAAATGAAGACTAGCAGGCAGCACTTCCGCAAGCCAACCTTCTCTGAAGCCACCATCGGTTTCTTTTATTCTTCTTTTTTCTTATTTTTTTTTCTGACGTCATGGAAGAAAAAAAACCGACAACCGCGCGTGCCTAGCGTCCACAAGACAACCTCCTTCGAAGTCGCTCCTCCTCCTGCTCGATGCTCATGATAGAATTATGTTTCATGGATCATGGTCACGCAGTGGTCAATAAGGGCGTACAACGAGGCTAACAATGCTCAGAGTCTGTGCAGAATAAACAAACATGGTTTAAAATACCACAAGTTGCAGATATAAACCAAGAGTTAATCGCAATAACTTGCCTAAAATCACACAAAAAATCTATTCTGAAAGATTCGGCTAACACCCGCACCGCGCAAGAGAGGGCGCCACTGCCTCGGCAAGCACGCGATTGCCAAGGGAATTGCTGGGTTGCCTGTGTTACGCACTTCCTCAGGACCAATACAAGAGCTACATAGGCGCTACATTAACCACAGAATTTTTTCGGCTGGCCTTCAAGATTGTTCATCATGCGTAAAGCGCAGCGCGCATGGAAGCGACGGACGAAAACGAAGAAGCAAACAGGACTATAGCGCCGACTCTCAAGTGAATTTTTTTTTATTCATTGGAAAGGAAACAATAAATACCTAGACTTATCACAACCATGTGGCCGGAAAACACGCAAAAAAATAAATAAATAAAAAAACTAGAAATACAGAAAAGAACTGGTCACATCGCGTTTTTTCGATACATAATCTCGTCGTTCCCGAGCGCGCTGCACTTTGAAGATGTACCAACTCATTCTAAGTGCCATTTTATTGCAGCTTTATTCAAGACTGTCCCATGACGCTCCCTCCTGGTTTTTTTTTTTTTGTTGTTGTTGTTGTTGTTTTTTTTTGTTTTTTTCACCACGTTAATTGTGTTATTGAGTTAACGGTAAAACATATTGGAAAAAATATCGAGCGCGTGGAGCATTTACAAAGTTTGCGAACGTGAACGTATGTTCATAATTAAAAGTCAATTAGGATGGCAACGCCTCTAATGGGCAGTTCACCGCAAAGGCTTCACGCTCTCGGGATCCGCGCGACGCTATCACCGATGAAGGTCGACGTGCGGACGCCCGCTCCGCACAGTGCTTCAGAGCCGTCCCCACCTCCTCTCAGAGGCGTGCTCCGGGTTCTTCAACGAAGAAGAGTGGGGGGGGGGGGGGGTTGGGGGGTAAGTTTCGTTGTATAACGCCGTCCCCCAAGTTAGTCGTGTCCGAAAGAAAACGAGCTGTGCAATGAATGCAAACCATGACGAAAATGAACTGATGACGTGCTTCTTGCTTCTCACAAAGGCCGGCCATATTTGTCCTCGGCTTTCCGGGGTATAAAGGGGCAAAGAGATCATTGAATGCATCATCATGCGTAACCATAACCATAAGCGTGCGCAGGGTTCCCCTTCAGGGGGGGGGGGGGGGAAGGTTCGTCGCAGCGCCCCCCTTCCCTATTATGTCAATGTATGCGGCTGACTTTGCGCCTCCCCTATCGCCCCCCCCCCCCCCCTACAATGTATAGGGCTGACTTCGCGCCCCCCCCTTCTCGCCCCCCCCCCCGTGCGCACGCCTATGACCATAACCCTGCTTATTTTAAAAGGTCCGACCCCCCCCCCCCCCCCCCAAGCGCATGCCTATGCCAACGCCACCTAGACAAATAATGCCTATCACCCTCCCATACCTCCTCCTCCCCTCGACACACGCGCGCGCGCGCACGCACACACACACACACACACACACACACACACACACACACACACACACACACACACACACACACACACGCACGCACGCACGCACACTTCTAATATTTTTTTGAAGGAGGCTCAAATTTCCTGAATGTATGTCCTATTAAAAAACATTGGATGATAATCGAAACGGGGTCGAGCTACGAATCTTTAAGGCCATGCTTTTGTTCAACTGACAGTCATAAAATACGTCATGGTCACCATGTTTCTCATTTATGTTTTTATTTAAAATCTGGCAACCATGTGAATTGCTGCTCTATTATTTCTTCTTTTCCGAATTCTTCATTCCGCTGTTTATTTATTTCTACATTTTTATTGTACAATAAGTATTATTTACGTTTTTTTTATTATTTGTTAAAGCAAAAGTGTATTGGCCTACTTTCTTTCGGCGCCAACTGGATGGTTGCAGTGAAATTGTGGAAATTGTGGCAACGGCAGTACTGCTTTAGTTCTGCTGCACTGGCTCAATCATATACTGACCGAACAATATATGTGCGCTTAACTGCTGCCGCGGTAAAGGAAAAGAGAAAAAATGACGCACTGTGGGCACAATGGGCTCGCCAACGTGGCTTCCGAAATTCGCGCACACTTTGTTTAGATTACGGCGCATGCGCATCGCGGCCTGCTCGCTGCCTGAATGCGCGCTGCCTCGAACGTTTGGTGAACTGGATACCATAGTTTCGCGAAAGAGTTCAACGTCGCGTGAGTCTGCGAAACGCTGCATTAATTCATCAAGAAGGGAAACGCCAACGTCGAGAAGAGGATCCACAAATGGTATCGTCGTTCTTCTAGAACTAGAACTGCACTTACAGTAGTGATCGGCGTGTTACGGTGACCAGCTCACGTGGAAGAGGTACTACCTTGCACGAAACGGTGTTACGGTCTCAAACTGAGCGCAGGCGCCTGCCGTTGAAACCGCGTACGCTGATCGACAAAGAACCAGCGAGTCAGTGCCGAGTGGTACAGTAGACCTTCCAAGGGAGCATCGAGCAGTCACGGTACTGACCATGTGCAAGTGAATGCAGACCGGTGATGACAGCTTGCGATCTCAACAAGAAGACAGCAGTGGTACGACGATTTCAGCGTATGTGAGCCTGGCCGCCGTGGAGTTGCGTGAAGACAACCCTTGAAATGCCCGTACAGGAGACTGGGAACTTGCCTGACGTTAGGCCTAGCGAAGAAGCAATGGAACATCCAGAGGAAGCGGAAGGTGATGAAGCGGCAGGGGGGCGATGGGGAAGACATGGTGCAGCCCGGGCTTCCCGAATTCCTTCGTCGTTACGTGAAGATTGGCAAGTTTGTGCCGGTGTCCTTGCCAAAGAGTGGCGACGTTCGCATGGGAGAATCGGAATCATTGCTAGAAGCTCCTTCACTGGTGACACCTCTGCTCATCAAGCAACCAGACCAGTTCTTCGCCGAAAATGGCGGTGCAGCCCGCGAGCCAAAACCAGAAAAGAAGACTCTTTCGGGGAAAGGGGGCAAGTTATTGAGCGAATTTTTTCCAGAGCACAGCCGGGGAGTTCCTAATTGGCATTGGCCTGAGCCGGGCCCTTGAGGTATTCAACCGGGATTTAGCAAGGTCTAGGGAACGTGAGATGAAGAAAACAGGCGTTCAAACGGAGGAGATGGTGCAGGAGCACCGTAAGCTGACAGAAGCACATCCAGCAGGCAAAAATGGCCAATGAACCGTTCACCTTCAAGACGAAATCTTGCAGAGTGTGCGACTTCAAGACTGAATCAAGTCTTGTCCTGGAAGGTCCACCTGCTGAGGCCGCATGTTACATCACGGCGTGAACTTCAGTGCAGTTTCTGCAAGTACGCAACACGCGATGCCAAGGCCGATGGTGTTCCACATGGAAGCTGTTCACAACAAACTACCAACCATGGAGCCCCCCACCGCAGTTCTATGAATGCCCCTTTTGTCCTTTTGAAACCAATCTTAAAGCCAAAGCAAATGCCCACGTCAACCGTTGCCAGAAATATTTCAACAACAACATGAATCAGCTGCCATCTAGTGACTTTCAGCTTCCAGGAGTGACAGCCAAGCCAATTACTATAGAAGACATTAAAACATATGAAAAGATATACATGTCATTTGGCACTAGTGCTCCTGCGAAAGGTGGCCCGAACCGCACTACCCCTTCACTGCTCCGGAACGGAGCATCTTCAGGCCCTAGAGGAGCAGCCCCATCGCTTTACCAGAAGCTGCTTTCATCTGCATCACACAACCAGAACCACGGACGTGGACGTCCCAGGCTTGCTTTGATTCAGCCGACTCCCGCACCAAACAAAGTGTTCCAAGTTGTTGGTGGCGGTACAGAAGTGATTCCACTGCTTGACGGAAACCCACAGTTAACTCTAGGCCCTTGCTCGTCCAGTAAAGCCCACTATCGACACAAGTGGAAGACCGGGTCACCATGCCGTAGCTCCTCAGCAGGCCTCACCAGGCCAACGACCACGAATGCCTGCAATAGAGTCCAGCAATTCGGGTGCCAGAGCCTTCGTGATCTGCGAGATCTGCGATGGATACATCAAGGATCTGGAGCAGCTGCGCACGCACATGCTGTGGATACACAAGGTCAAGGTCCACGCAAAGCTGCTCACCTCCCGGCCTCCACTCAACTGTCAGAAGTGCCAGTGGCGCTTCTTCACGGACCAAGGGCTGGAGCGCCACCTGCTTGGTGCTCACGGACTCGTCACGTCCAACATGCAGGAACTGGCCAACTCTGGCAGAGACAGTGGTCGGTGCACCGTGTGTGGCCGTGTCTACGCCGCCAAACTGGTTGCCCACATGGGTCAGGTGAGAAGCTGTCTTCACAGTTGTAGTTCTTGTTATAGGAGGTATTCACTGAGCTCAGGCGCTGCCAGCAAGTGCCTACATACGGCCAGGGCTTAAAAGTCAGGGTGGGCCCAGGGGGGCCCGGCTCCCCTTCCATTTTTTAAGGAGGGGCTGGCCCCCCCCTTGGCAGGTCAGCTGTAGCATAGCACTGCTGCACTCATTTGACGTGTACAGAGAAATTATGACTAATATATTTATTTGTATAACATTCTTCAGCATTTGTTCAGTGCTAGAGACAGTTGGCTTCACTATATATATATATATATATATAGTGATTGATGTCGCGTCCGGACGAGGGCCCCCCCCCCCTCCAATAATGGGAGACATTTAAGCCCTGCATACGGCCAACATAGCCTAGGTCGTTCAGCAACCGGGCATATGACAGTCTGATGTCATAAGAAAATATTTCAAGGACAACGTGCGCGTCCAAGGCACTTCAGTTGTCCTACGAAGATGACTGTGCACACAACCCCGGCTATGGTGACTGCCATGTTAGCGTCCCGTGCTGACGACATCACATGAATACCTCCTATAAATTTACGACAGTTGTGAATGTGTTGCACTAACCACTTTGCTGTGTTGATGCAATAACCACAACTTGATGCACTAACCACTTTGCTGTGTGTGCAGGTGCACCGTGTGGTGTTGAAGCCGGCACATCTCTCCTACAAGTGCACAGTGTGCACGGAGACGTTCAACCTTTACAGGCTTTTCGAAAGTCACGTATACACAGTGCATGGTGGGGGTTTAAAGCGTCCTGCTGCTGCTTCGTCGGACGACAGGCCCACAAAGCGACCCATTACTGCAAAACGGGCCTCCGATCGTGCAACGACCAAAACGAAGGAAGAGTCTGAGGGAAGCGACGGCATTTCAGGCAAAACCTACACCTGAGTCCTCCACTTCTGAGAGTAGCGAGACAGAAGAGGAATACGCTTGCAAAGATGGCTGTTGCTTCAGCGGAGCCCGCCGATTGCTCAAATGGGTACCCGATGTGCAACTTGCGAGGAGGACGTGGAAGATCTGAGGGAACACATGAAAGAAAAACACGTGCAGGACTGCTCCGTACGTGTGTGTCACATCGAAAAGTGTGACCACTGCCTGCGTTCTTTCGATGGCATGATCGTGCTGCACACATCGGACTCTGGTGATGAGGAGAGCTCGGAGGAGGAAGAGGAGGATGATACTGGGCAGGAGCCTACCAATGCAGAGAGGCCTCCATGTGCAGAGGATGCCAATGGACTCGAGGTGAAAAACCCAGAAGTCAATGACCAGCAGGCATGCACAGAGGATGCCAATGGACTATATGTGAAAAGCCCAGAAGTGAATGGACCAGCAGGCTGAGGCAAAGTGATGTAGTCCATAGTTCTAACAAGGGAAGTGCAATAAAATCCTGGAAGAGTTTGGTCCATCTCCGTTGAGCTCTCTACCTTCTGGTGCAGCCATAGAGCGCGCCATGGTGAACTGCTGCTCAAGGTTTCCCGATAATGTTTCTTGGCTTTATTGCCAATGGTTTCGAGGCTGTGATACGCTCCCACACGTTTGGTCTTTGTTTGGTTTCGGCTCGGCCAATTAGTTGGAAGCCAGTCATTTTGACCCTTTTCGTATTGGCAAAAATATTTTGCCCAACTACAGACGGAGTAGTCATTTCTGCAAACTGCGCACAGGTGCTGTTCACTTCCACTTTGGACATTGTAAAACTGGACTTGCTCTTGCAACATAAAAATTCCAGCTGATTCCACTCATTGTGGAAATCATACGAAGTAGTGAGCGAGTAGCTGGTTATGCCGCATTTCCTGGCTGGGCTTGAACGTCTACGTAATTTGAGTAGTTCTGTGCATAGTGTTGGCAAGCACATCTACACCGGTGTGAAAAGGGTTGCTCACTGTCCAATGTTACATCAGCACTCGTTGCACAGCAGACGTCATTTTCATCAGAAGAAAGTGTTAGGAGCGATCATTGGGGTATCTGTGCAAGGAGAAAAAATGCTAGAATATGGCGTGCTGTGCCATAGGAGTACATATACAAGGTTTATTACATTGACATTGTGAAAAGGCGGATAGGGAACGCCACCACAACTGATACGCAACCATTGGTGTAATACATTCATTCATGAACTGTGCGATGTGGTTGCTGGCTACGGTCATTTCAACACGTTTTTCAGTGTTTGTGCTACAATAAAAACTACAACGGTAACTAAGTCTCTGTCCTTCTGTTATTTAACCCACAAGAACTGTCCTGTAATGTTTCCAATGTCTCTTTTTAATGTACCTGGGTTGCTATACTGTCAGTCACCTGTGTCACATACGATAGGCATACCTGCATACCATGTGGGTATGTGCTACATGTGACTGGGAGAAAGGGTTTCACGATGTAAAGTGGCACTCAATATAAGTTGCAACATTGTGTCCATGCTTGAAGGGGCCTCGTGCCTACTGTGTGAAACAGGCAAATGTGAAATTGGCTTTGCAAATACCAGCAGTCGAAACAGAGCTTGCATCACTGTTTTCTATGTTGGCACCACCGTGTAGTGCTAACATTGTTTTCAGCATGGGCAGCGTGTTGCAACTCATATTGGGTGCATCTGTACATGGTGGGCATGTTGCATTCACATCATGACCAGTGAATTGTGTTCATCATACACTCGTACCCTCCTATGCCGATTTTGGTGTATACCAAATTAGGGAGACGACCTCCAAAGTGCCTAGACATGGGTGGCTAAATAGATAAAAGTGGTCAAAGTGGTTTTGGTTCCCAAAGAAATGCTCTGCTTTTAAAAACACAAGCCCTAGTATGTGAATATAGAACTTTGTCATGTTCTAGCTGCCATTAGTAGAGCAAACATGTGCTTGAATTATGAAAAGGATATTATTGCATCAGGAGGAAACTTAACAAAGGTCAAACACATGCAAGATGTTGCACCTCAAGTGTGCTTAGTTTCACCAGCACCACAACGAAGTTGTAGTCATCCAAAGCGTAGCCCATGATGGGAGAGCAGCCATCCCATTTTGCTACTTGACATGTCAAATGTAATGTTGCAAGACATGGTAGAATACTTAGACTTTAACACTACAAAGAGGTAGTCTTCACAGCCATGCATGTCATCTGTGAGCACCTCTTCTATCGCAGTTCTCTTTGATAGCTGTCCCCTTTCTTGTGCACTGTGTGCATGCATATGTGTCTGTGTGTGAATTTGAGATTTATGAACTTGCCCAGAGTGTGGCACATCAGGATTACTGGCGCATGATCTTAAGGCTGAGAAACTGTAAGAGACATTTCTTGCTTGTAAAAGGCACTAGGCAAATATAAAGATTGGGGAAACGCATTTTGTAAAGTTTTCACAAAATTCTGCACCTAATGTCGCTGACTTATCGTGATAATGTCGGGACACAGAATGTGCTGATGGCCTGTAGCAAGTCTTAGGTGTGACAGTGTCACGCAGAACAAAGGGCTTGTGTGGACAGTACAGGCAGCAATCATTATGAACAAAGCAAACCAGTGTTCATGAAATACCTATGCATTCATCACGAAAACTGGCTTGTACAACAAACTCGTCATCATTTTCTGTCTATTTTATGTACACTGCAAGATAAAGGCCTCTCCCAATGATCTCCAATTTGCCCTACCTTGTGCAAGTTGCATGGTTCAATTTTATGCCTACAAACTTCACAATTTTGGGACTCCGTAAAACCCTCTGCCATTTTTGGCTATGTTTCCCCAACTTGGTACCTTTTGCATTACTATAGCTGATGGTCAGTTATCTGTTCACATTAGTATATGACCACACCAGGATCCACTTTTTCTTATCAGCTAGAATGTCAGTCTTACAGGACAAACTATCTTCCCATCGCTTGCAATAAACTATTGCTGCATTATATTTATGAAGCTCTGATTCATTCTTGGTATCTCTCCTTGGGTTTACAGGGTGTTGACAAGTACTGCAGATTGGGCAAGTTGGTGCATTATCATATCGTACTGGTATAGTGTCTGTGTTTCCTTCTACGCTGTTGACTCTTTTCCTCATGCTCAAACTGAGCTGCGCTATACCAGTACGATATGATAAGAAAGGGTGTGGACCTTCATAATAATAATTGTTGAGGGGTTTAACATCCCAATAACACCATATGATTATGAGAGACGCCGTAGTAGAGGGCACTGGTAATCTCCACCACCTGGGGTTTTTTTAACGTGCACCTAAATCTAAGTACACTGGCCTCAAGCATTTTCCACCTCCATCGAAAATGCGGCCGGGAGTTCCGGACCTTCAGTTAATGCAAAAAGAATGAAGTGTATCCCTTCAACGGTTAAGCTACAATACAACCTTGCTGTTGGATTTCATTGGTATACACATTAACGCGTCAAGATTAGCAGTGGACTTGTGCTGTCATGTAGTATACGCAGCTACCCAAGCCTCATGTGCAGCTGTGGCAGTGCTGATGCATTTGACGCTTCGGAACTTCTGTGAGCCATGTGTCTATAGAATGCCCATCCATAAAGTACAGTTGCAAAACAAAAAATAACCATGAAGACAATCCTCCTAACGCGCAGCACTCGCCACTCTCTTATAACGGAGTCTCGACGGTTTTTCTATTACCAAATAACAAAAACGAACTGTTTTCTACATACTTCATTGATCATCAAACCTTGTGGTAAATTTCGACTACTACTGTAAAGCAAGAAACATGGTTTTGCTTGGCATAGCAGGAGAATGTTTGCTTGCAAGCACCTTTTGGCAGCTGGGATACAACTTCATGGTCGCCAAAGCCCATCATCGTGCATGTAAGCTTGCCTTCAATCACATAAGCAGAAAGAGAATTGAATTTCCTGGGTATGCTAGCATGGAGCTCTAGCATTTGTATGTTGCTGAGGCCTACGCAAGAATTTTTTTTTTTTTCAGTTCTGTGCATCTATTTACTCAGATTTTTTTGCGGGTGGTTGTCTACAAAGTGGCAAGAGGACTTCAAAAAATAACATTGAAGCGGTGCCACTGCGTGTTTTGTATTTTCGCATGGTTCGCGCCTTCCAAGTATACTTTTGCAATGACAACCAGGAACACTACTTGTCTTGCATTTTGTGCCAGAAGAAAAAGACCATGTACTTACCCACGGTGCCTTCCTGTGATCAGATAACAGGAACACACTATTTTATATGTTATCTGGTCAACTAGCATGACAGTGACCTTGCATGTCTCTCTTTTGGAATGTCTCCTGCCCAGTAGTTGACACTACTGTGGGCTGCCAAAACATTACACCACAATATGGCCAATGCTAAAGGATTCCATTAGTTCATGGGGAGTGAATACATTGCCTGTGTGTCCCCCCCAACCTCCTACAGCTTGCCTGCATTGCCGATCACTAGGAAAAAAGTATGCCCCCACCACCCACCCCAAGCCTTTAAACCCTCAATATGGCTTTTCTACGTTTCATAGTTAACAGGCAACACTGCCCAAGCTGTGTCCACGGTGCAGCTGTAGAAATATCAGTCTTAGGGGTGGGCGAATATTTGAAAAATTCGAATAACGAATCGAATAGTGCATATTAGAAATGCCAAATGTTTTTCGAATAGTGAGCATCGATGAAAAAGCCTCAAAGGAACGAAACGTTGGAACAGAGAAAGGTAATGTTGCTTGTTTTAATCATCCAGTTGTCAAGATGCATGCAGCCAAAGGTTTTACGAGACTATCGAATCTATATTGATCACTGGATGAAGGCGTTCTTGATTAAAACTCCAGTGGCGCTGAAGTGACAGAGTCATCATTACATTTCATTAGATTTCATCATTACATTCATGATGATGTTGATTCATGAGTAGTTGCTGCGGTACTTTAAGCTGCAGTTACAAAATATTTCTAAGGCTCTAGTTGCTGCTGTATGCAAGCTTGCCTCATAATTGTGCTATTTTTAACAGCAAAGCTGTTTAAAGCTGTTTTTTGCAATGTAGTGTGAAGTGAAATTTGGCCCAGCTTGCCCTTACCACGTTCAGTCTAGTTAAAACTTTGATGAGCCTACTGAAGCCAAGTTAAGTATAGCCAAACCTAATTAAGCCTAGCTAAGCATAATATTTCTAATTAAGGCAATCTAATTAAGTCTAGCCCATCTTGCCTTTGCCATGCTAAGCCAAGTTAAGCTTAGATGAGCCCAGTTGAACCAGAGTAAGTATCAGCAAAATTAATTAAGCATAATGAAGCATGGTGTTTCCTAATCAAGGCAAGTATAATTAAGACTAATTAAGCAAAATCTAATTCAGCCTAATACAAGTCGAATTTCAATTACGTTATTGAAGCCATGTCAAAGGTGATACTAATTATTAGTGCTCAAGTCATCTAATTAATCCTAATTAAGCTGGTAAGACAACTAATTGGATTGTGCATAATTAAGCCCAACCAGATACTTCAGATACATCACCCAATTATGCAATATTATTCCTAATTAATCCGAATGAAGTACCTGTGCAGTACTAGCTCACTGAAACAGGACAATTTAGGTCTAAGTATAAACGCACATACTTTCGTTTCCAGTCTTCAGTTCAGGACATATGGTGTAATTTCTACCCCAACGCGTAGATCAAAGACAACATTATCTTTACTGACCAGATTCATCACAGCGTGATGTTATCTCGAGCAATAGTGCATACCAGTCGTTATACGAGAAAATTTGATGTCTGGTTTGGATCCGTGAGTACTGTACAAGGTATAACTGCCAAGGTATACCAAGTTTTAGCAGGGGCGGCGCCAGGATTTTTTCACTGGGGGGGGCACCCGCGCCAAGTGAGTTCGTCCAGGGGGGGCAGGAAGACGTGTAACTTTTGCATTCTCTTTTCACTATGTTTGCTCTTGGGGGGGGCATAGGGGGGCAGGCGAGAATTCTGGGGGGGGGCTCCAGCCCCCCGCGACCCCGCTAGCGCCGCCCCTGAGTTTTAGCCTTAGCAAACAGTCAAGTCAAACTGGCTTTTCCATTTTGGTTGTCTCTCCACACTGACCACCCATCTGTTCCAAGGCCATTTACCGAGTGCCACCAGTAGCTAGGAGGTATCAGTGAGAGCCGGGACTAGCTAGGAAACCACCAGCTCCGCTGTGATTCAGCCTTGCACCACTTAGTGCAAGCTACCCCCCTTTTTTTTTGTTGGTTAAATGTTATCGTAATGTTCGTTTGTTAAAGCTTGTGAGTATTTCTTTCAAGTAAAATGTGGAATTCTCGGGCTGTTTCGAAAATGTTTACATTGCCAATCAAGGGCTGCATTGAAAATGGTTGCATCACTATTCAAATAGTCATTCATATTTTTCGATTCGGTGCCACCGTTATTGAATTCGTATTCGATTCAATTCTAAAATTCACCATTTGCACACCCCTACTCAATATGTATAAGTTGCAATGCAGTTAATTTGCCGATACAGTGGTTGCCTTAACGAGAGTCAATGATCTTGTGTGGTAAAACAACCTCGGGAAACTTCAGTCCTTTTTTTCAGACTGTGCATACATGAATGTGTATGCCTTGCAATAAAACAATCGCAAGTAGTGCCTGCCTTCTACAATTGTTTGGTGGCACACTAGTACATGCGCCAAGAATCTGACCAGGAGGAGGGGACGATGACGACGCGCCAAGCACAATATGGCTGCACCTGTTCTTGCTCGCATCTGCCCAAACAGCTTCTGACGAAATATATCACTTGTGGTCTCCCAGCATTGACGTCTGTCTGCCTATTTCCACAAATTGGAGACCCGGACTTCGCCTGATCGCTCTCGCCTCATGAATTGTGCTTGCCTCAGCTGCTTTGCTTGGCCTACAGCTGCCAGGAACTCGAGCACAGCAGTCTTCACGGTCCTTCCCGAAGCCAGAAAGTCAATCTCTCATCAGGTACAATCATCATCGCCACAACTGCGCGCGCCTGAGGTCTCCGCTCTCAAGCTCTCTGAGTTCAGGGTTGTCGGAGGGTGTCTTCCACCCCTCATGCAATTTTCAAGTTACAATCTGGAGTTATGGATCCTAACCAACCCACCTCACCATAGTGCTCGCTAATGATGGATCACACCAGCAAATGGAGATCCAACAGCTGCCCTATTTATGTGGAAAGCAGCGTGGACTCTCCAACGTGGGCAGAATGTATCTAACAGCAGAATGCACTTAAGCATTCATCACCAAATTCAATAATCATGTCAAAGCGCCGTTTTCTCTGTTAACTCTTTATTCACCACCAAATCACAGTCGATGGTACTTTTCCTGAGTGAACAAGCTGCATTTGGGCTGAAAAGAAAAACAAGTTGCTTAGAAGGAATGCTATTTTGGGCTGTACCACTTTCAACGACAGTCTTTAGGTTTCGGTCGAGCTATGCATTTCGGCATTACAGGGTAGGAAAGAAGAAATACTGGTAATAAATTTGACAGGCGTCAGATACACCGATTTCTTGCCAAAATGCTCACCAACGCACCCCTAAATCAAAGGGAGCTGCTCGCAATGTGTAGTTAATAAAACGAACGTCTTCGCGAAAGTTGGACTGCAGGAAATGATTTTTAAGGAAGACAAAACGTGAGAAATTGCCGCGCTGCATTGGACAAGCAACTTCAGTTTTTTCTAGACGCAAGACAAACCGCCGCGAAACAAGTTTCACAAAAGTGACAACACATAAGAAAAACAAACAAACAAAGGTATCAGTGCAAAAAAAGGATTTCAATGCCGTAAATACAGCAAGCATGGAAATATATTAGCAAAACTAAGTATAGCACGTCATCAGTAAAAATGATGAACCAAACACTCCACACATCACCATCGTGGCAACTCGGTACTGTCAAGCCGGGCATGCATGACGAACTTTCACCCAAAACGACACAGGAAAGACTATGAAATCATTGGGGATGCCATCCAAGGTTTCCTCGAAGACGAAGCCACATCAAAAGTGACCAATGTCAGAACAGGCGGGACAGAAGTTTAGGAAAAGATGGACGCCTGAAGGGATGAGAAGTAGGGGTGTGCGAATAGTGAAATTTCATTTCGAATCGAATAGTGGCCAAAAATGTCGAATATCGAATCGAATATTGAATACCAAAGATTTTGTTGAAAATTGAAAGAAAGAACAAAGAAATGAACTCTCCAATGTCCTCGAGCACATAATGCGGTGAGTGAATGCGACCAAACGACTACAAATTGTCATGCAGAGACAAGCTGTTCCACATGACCTTGCTTCTAACTTTCTCACCGCGATGTTACGGTGTAAAGCAGTTGAAAACATGCGCTCACTGGGCACCTCTGTAGCAGGGATGGGATGGTATCACAAAGCAATTTTGGCAATACCTGGATAAAGTGCAGCTCTATGCACTTTCCACTATTTCAAAGGATTATCCTTTCTTGGGGTCAAGAGCTCATTCAAGGATTTTTGAACCTCTTGACTGTTTGAACCTCTTGACTGATTCAACTATTTTTGAACCTCTGAGCTCAATGCTGGTTATCTTTTTACGCCAGCAGTTCGACAGTCTCCCAGACTGCTCTGTGGCCTTTTCTGCTGGAACCATGATGTGCAGAAATGACAATGTCCTTTAAAATAAACATGTGCTCTCTTTTGAACCAATACATCGGGGAACGGAAGGCCCTCTGTAATGGATGGCCTTCTGTAACGACGTTAGTGTTAATTTTAGCCACCTCACCCTAACCAAGTTGCACCATTCGCCTTTGTCGCGCTTTAGATATTCGTCCAGTCAAATTATCAGAAATTTCGAATACTAGCTATTCAGAAGTTGAATCAAATTATTCGATTAAGTATTATTCGATTCGAATTCGAAACTCGAATATTCGCACACTCCTAATGAGAAGTCGTCAGAGGGAATGTCACCGGAGCCAGTGTTCCGATGAAAGGTCTTGCGTTCTTCTGAGCAGCAGCTTCTGTAGTAGCAATTTATGTATGCCAAGCCGACTCTCCCCCACGCTTAATAAAAGGGGAGGCGGAAAGAAGCCTGTGTGAAATGGGAGAGAGTGGTGAGTGAGAATTACATAGAAATGTTGCTAAGAAAAGTGCTTGCTGCCCTTACAAAGGAGAAGTACTCTCGTCAAAATGCAGCTCCGACGACGTCCCTCGTTTGAAGATGTCTCATCGCACATAGACCAGGTTCCTTTATCATCGGGAATTGAAATTCATTAATAAGCGAACCAACCTATAACGTAGAGCATTTATTCCTGCCAACAACAGTAGTGGGTGAAATCTAAAGCTCCCTCTGTGTCACATCTTGGAAAACAAGTTACTAAACATGCAGTCATGACCACGAAAAAAACCGAAGTTACAAGCAAGTCGCCCCCTCGTGCACCCCCCACCCGACAAACACACGACTCGACGCAGCTCGTCCCGTGCAGTTTTGCTTTGGTTCGACAGAGGTTCCGACGAGCGAAATCACGACCCTACCGACGCACCAGACTCTCGCAGTCTGACGAAACGCCGCACACGCACGCAACGACAACACCACATGGTGTGACCCGCACACAAACAGTCCTACCACAACTCAGGTCAGTGCTGAACAAATGGCTCGGCAGTCTACCTGGATCTCCAAAGTCAAACTGAGCTACGGGGTACAGACGCTTGGCGTAACACAGTAATCTTTTTTACCAAGGTTTGTAAAAATCTGTCCAGTTTGCACGGCAAACTGGATGGAGTTAAGTCCAACCGACGCAGACACCGTCAGTCTATAAGTATGACGCCCTAAGTTACGTATTTTCTCTTGTATAACCCGCACTCTCCACAACGATTCAACGAAGAATTTCTAAAGATTATCCCTAAGTATTGCCCCGTAGCAAACCTCCTTGCACAGCTGTAAAGCACTGCCGTGAAGCCACCTTTCCAAACTGGAATCTGCATTTTCGTGTATAGACTTTAGCTCAAAATTTAAAAACATTATTTTGTGCGGGTTATACGTGAAAAAATACAGTATCCCCACTGTCAGACTGGAAGAGAACCACTACCACACCCTACATCCTACGGGCCAGTCTTCAAACTGCCCAAGTGTAAATCCAACATTGCATCAGCAAGGTGCATACCGCTTTGCACTCTGCAATCCCTAAGACAAGCTGTGTCTCCTCGATGCAACCTGAACCCTTCAAGGGTGGCTAAAACCAAATCCGGAACCATGCAAACAGCACAAACATGTCAATATCAACACTGTTGAATTACAAAATGAAAATGCGTCCGTTCGCGGCGTGCTGCTGACACTTTGCGAGCGTGTGTGCAGTTCTCTACGCCCACGTTGTAGGCACCTCCTCGGAAGCACACGCGCACCGACACACGCGGTTTTCTTGGGTAGGCTTTCCTCAATCTGCACAACTATGTTGATGGCTCAAAGTGAGTTCTTACAAACTGTCCCATCTAATCAAGCTGGCTGGCTGTTGCGGTTGACATGTCCCGTTTCACTCGAACTTCGCAGCACACGAGTCTTGTAAGGAACTGGCTCACTCTCTTCTTTACAGGTGCAACCTCTATATCCTAGGTCGGAGTTTTTGGTACAAAATCTAATCTCAGTACGAAAATCTTCTCTCCAAGGCATTTGGACGCGATGGGAAGTGTCGTGAGCAAAACGTGTTTCACCTGTGCTAAAGCTGAACTGATGACTACCTTGAAAGTCGGTGTTTTCTATTCAACGGCTTCTCTTGTTGCTGTTGTTGTTGGTGAGCACAACTACCACGAAAGTAAGTGCTTTCTATTCAATTGTTTCTTTTGTTGTTGTTGTTGTTGTTGTTCACCGGAGACCTCTTTCCGGCGTTCTCAGTCAAAGTTCTCAGAGGCTTCCTCAGGGAGGGACGCTAGCGTCACGGGCGTCGTCGTGCTAGTCCGAGAGGTTCTCGGTGGCGAAATTCCGATGGCGGTCGCTTGGCGGCTGACGTGTTTTCGAGGATGAGCGACTCCTCGCCGAGCACGGAGCAGAGCTCGCGGAGACGGCTCTCCATCTGCGGAACGCCTGCCAACTGCGCCTCTAGGTTCTCCTTCTCCTCGCGGAGCGAGAGGCGGGTCGACGTGTCGAGCAACTCGAGCCTCCATCCACCCTCGCCGTCAAACTGGAGCAGGTGCGTGTGGAACTTCCTGCGTTGAAGAGCAGTACCAAAGAACCATGTACACGTGCAGACAAACTAGCGTAGATGGGTACGAGTAGACAGACATCGCATAATTGTCCTTTTCATTAAAATCCTATTTTGACTAATACATCTGACACATAAGCACTTTAAAGTACTTTACATAAGGGTACATCTTCCAGAAAGGTGCTCACGCGCAGTGACACAAGACAGAAGTACTATAGTACTTCTGTCTTGTATCTCCTGGCATGTTCCTTTTTATGCTTGGGAAAGCATAAAAAGGAACATCGAAAGCAGATCCCACATCTACTTCTCGAACGCGAAAGTTGCTCACAAGCACACGGCATGCACAGCTCAACAATGTCGCCTTTCATGGAAGGCCACCCGGGTGCCACCTAATCTTCTTTCTATGTGATGTACTATGTGTGACCCTCCCTCCCCAAAACTGGACTGTTGAGGCAGTTACCTCACCCTTCGTACGCCCGCATCAAGCTGCTAGCACTGCCATGTTAAATTTCAGCAGTGTCATTTGCTTAATTGGTAGCGTGGTGCATTGGGGTCTGCACAATGGGCACCATCAACAAAAGCCCCCCAACCAACTAAGGTGCTCATCTGACAAACTGGACTAGTCGCAAAGGCCACAATGCACCAAAACAGCTAACTGCAGTGCCGCGTGTCATCAGTACAACTTCTTTCTGCAAAGGGTCTTTCAGAGCAAAATAAGGGGCTTACTGCAAAGTATTTCACTTTTGTCCACGTGTCACGGGTATGACTCCATTTTGCTAACATTTAAATGCATGGGTCTAACTAGAGTATCGATGAGGACAAAGAAGAGCACGAAAGAGCACGTGGGGCTGTCAGGTTATGTACCGAACAACCATGTAGCCACGAGTTATTGCTTACGGACAACACACATCTTATGAATCTCTCCTGCAATGCCTGCAGAAAGCAGGCCTTCTCGATAAACGTGTAGTTTCCTTTATTCATTACCCCAGGCAGCAACTTGCGTGGAAAAAAAAGACTGAAGAAGTCTGGGACTCACCACAGTGATGGCCTGTGTGTGATGGTGAGCAGAGAGATGCCGTAGTCCTTGGCAGCCTGGTAGATCTGGCTCTCGACATCTATCGAGACTGCACTCGTGCATTCGTCAAGCAGCGCAAACTGGGGCCTGCAAGGGAACAAAATCACTTGATGTCACTACACACTGCGTCAATGGTCAATTGTGCCGGCTACTACAATAATATCTCACGTTATCTAAATTGGTTATAAGTGAGCAGTACTGCATGCACTGTTGAAGCAGTATTGAAAAGGCTGTAGGGCTACTAAATGAGTATTTACCCATATTCAGCACTTAAACAGATGTACAGATGCATGTGAGGACACATGTACAGACACATGTGCAGGGTAGGCCACATTTAGGGGGAACATCCATGACACGACTTCAGCAGGCGTACAATGCCAGCCCATCTGACTTGAATGTTTTTAATCGAGCGTCTGAGTAAGGTTGGCTAACAAAATGCTTGGTGTGAATCGGGTTTAGTAGGTTTAGTATCCTGCCTTCTATATTGACTTTAGCATGCTTTATCGTAGATATAATGACCTATGCTTATATTTTAGGTTGGTGCTGTCGCATGCACTGGTCACCTGTCATCAAGGTGCTTCAGTTGTAGGCCTTGAATACTACCGATTCATTTCCCCCTAAGTGAGGTATAATTGGACGTGGTAAGTCCCAGCACATAGACTCAGATTTTTTCAGAGTACCATGCGCTTCGACTAATGTAGGAATGATAGCTTATACGAATGTGCACACCAGAAACATGGATGACACAGAAACCATAAGAGTAGACAGCAGACAAAAGCACCGAGCTTCGACCGCTTAAGTACTGGACACACTAGTTCGTTAGTCACGATAGTCATGATAACCTACAAAGTCATGACAACTATGAGCAACCCATTCTCTGCCCTGCATCACTTTGCAGAATGATTAACTGCAGCATTTAAAAAGAAGTTACACTTTAGTGTCAAACATGTAAACTTCTGCGAGCTCTTTGTGAAGCATCCGCTGGTACTTCAAGCTTTAAAAAACAGCTCTTGCAGAGAGGACAATCCACACCTGCATTATTCAAGGCTTTCTTTTTCTTTTTTCTCCATGCTGTTTGGAGATTCATTAGAGCTGGCCTTTAAGGGCCAAACGACGTTAGGATACTGCTAACGCACCTGTGGTAGAAAAGGCGTGCCATGCCCATTCTCTGCTTCTCACCCCCCGAGAGGATGTCTTTCCAGTCTCCGATTGCATCCCATCCTGGAAAGAAGTGGGAAAGAAAAGATGAAGACAATCTATGCAGCTAAGTACCAATATACATTCACATGCAAAAGAACGAGGAAAAAAAGAAAATACAAAAGTTTCCATAGCTCCACACTGCCACAAGAAGTTTATAAGGTAGATAAGCCTGCTGGTTGTTTTTCAGCATTTGCGCATGGCCTCCGTGATCAGCTCCGGCTGCGTGCTGCTGTTCAGGCTGTTCCATGCGCACGGGGCGAGCGTAACCGCAGAAAGCAGTGCGACAGCCAGAAAAATGTCGCTGATTGGTCACTGACCATAGGTAAAAGTTGCCATTCCACAGCATGTTAAGGGGCTAACAAAAAAAAATCACACCATGGCTGGGCTAGAGGGGAGACATGACGCGTGTCGAGTTTCTTGTCTAACACGGTAGTGATTACTCATGGGGAGAGTGTAAGCGGAGAATGTGGTGTGACAGCCATACGAGTGTTGCAGGGCCATTCCTAAGATGGATGGATGCTATGAGTAAGCCATGGGCTTAGGTCGCTACCTCACAGCATGTTAAGGCCGTACAAAGTCACACTTCTCCACTTGGAAACATGCTGAATGGGACTGCCGGAGCATCGGCATGCTCTTGGGAGCTAATTGTGGAGGCCATGATTTATGTAATCCAGTAGGGAGTCAATAGCAGTAGCGCCATAAAGGGGGCATGTCTTGTGTGCCACCCGCTAACTACACACAACCCTGATGCACATGCAGAGGCGTGCGCAGGGTTTCCCTTCAGGGGGGGGCGAAGGTTCATCGCAGCGCCCCCCCCGCCTATTATGTCAATGCATGGGGCTGACTTTGTGCCCCCCCCCCCCTAGTCGCAGCGCCTCCCCTCCCTATTATGTCAATGTATGGGACTGAATTTGCGCCCCCCCTCCTAGGTGACTAGGGGGGGGTGCCTCTGCCCCCCTCGTGTGCACGCCTATGCGCACATGTACAGAGGGTTTCAGGATGTGTGGACAAGGGTGCCGTTTTTAACAATCACTTCAACTGTTTGCTTTAAAGTGACATCGAACTTCGTAAGCAACTAGAGCCTTGAGCAATCTTTGAGTCCCTAGGAGATACCGTTAGACAAAATGCTGACTTTAGCCAATGTGAAAGCATCGTACAGTACCTCCTTCCCTGACAATGATGTGCTGCAGGTGCACGATCTTGAGAATGCCCTCGAGGTCGCCGTCGTTGAAGCCGCGGTTCCTCATGTCCTCCAGGGTGTCTGGGTAGATCACCTGGTCCCGCAGTGTACCCAGAGCCATGTACGGTCTGTAAGAACAAGAGAGAGAGAGAATAAAATGAGAGAAAGGCCGGGAGGTCAAGCACATAAGCATGAAGGGCAGTATTAGCATAAAGTTCCGAGCAACACCCCCCTCCCCCCATCTACCTTCACCAAGTTGAAATTACGAATAAAATAGAGGGGAAGGGGGGGGTTCAAAACGACACCGCAATTCAAGATGGCGGCAGCAAAGCTTTTCCCCAGAAAAAAAAAAAAACGGAATGCATGTGGACTTCCTCAGGAGTCTTTTCACTTTCGTTTGTGACACGGTGCATAACAACAATGGCTCACAAATGCAAGCAACACAACAGCAACACGATCAGATCATGGAAAGCATGGCATGGAAGAGCCTCTGATGATGAGCAAACACAGCAGCTGTAAGCAACAAGCACAGATCTCGGAGGCCTTATTTTTGCTTACTACAATGTCATACGTACCATCATGAAATACCGACCTCAAAGGCCATGCTATTGCTGGTGGGTCCTAGAAAATCGTCATGGGTGTTTTGAGCGAAGTTTGGGGTGTGATCATTATGCATCGAGAAAAAAATAAGAAATATTGATGCCAAATTTAAGGCGCAGATGCTTAGAGACCGGGCTGCTAAGTGGGATTGGATGGGATTCAAGCGTGCCAGTGTCGCATAAGTGCGATGCATAATCAGGGTGCGGAGCAAGAGGGAGGGGGCGTGTTCTCTCGGAACGGTGTGGAAATTTGAAATTAGCAGTAAAATTGAAGAAGCTCACAATTTTATGGTAGTAATGAAGCCATCTGATCAGCGAAAATCTTGAGACTGATTCACTGATAATGATAACATTTGAATAATAATTCCTTTGCATCGCTAAGCCGCCCGAGTCCAAGGACTCCGAGCTGCCACCTGAGGCCACCAAGACCAAACTGCTAGCCCATTCTGTACAATAAAGTCTATTTATTCTTTTTTTGCATCGTTATAATGTATATTCTCATTAGCTAGCGACTCCCATATTACAGTGTCTTTTGAATGTGCATACAAGTCCTTGTATTCCCATATTATACCCTATTATAATGAGAGCTCCCCTGTACAGTCTGCTGACACTGAGACATCCCTCTATGTTTGTATAACCTCGTTTGAAACACAGTCATGCACAGTACACTGAAACTGAACTAAAAAAAGAACTACATGCAAGGAGCTGTAATGTACACTGGGTCACTTTCTTTTTTCAAATATGGGGGTTTACTATTCTAAAACAACAAGCTGTAAGAAATCCCCAGCAGGGATGAAACCACCGGAATTACTTTGACCCAAGGGCTTTTATCTACCTAAATCCTACCAAACAAATATTTTTTGCTTGTAAAGTGTTCAAATCATGACCTTATGTTCAATGGCAAAACACCATAACCACTGATCCACCGTGCTGGATCTTTTATACAGTCCCAATGCTAAAAAGAACAATATAGGTTTAGATGAAGAGGCTGATGCTGATATGCTGTATAGTTCAAGTATGATTTTGTGTGCCACTAAACTAACTGTAGCTAACAGTTTTTGTGAATCTATATCACAGTCCTCCTAGTTATGATTCTTTCACAAGCAGCACCTCTTGCACAGTGCAAAACAAAAATGATACAGATAACTTTCGTGTCAATGTGATGAACACATAAAGGTGCTTTTCTACAGCAGCAGATTGAGGCCCCCCCAAAGTGCTAACAAAGCAAAATTGACTTCAGTGGATGCCGTATGTGGCTACAGCGAAACCGAAAATGTTTGATCTCAGCTTTCATGTGCCTCCAAATACATATTTTGGTTAGCGAAAACGTTGAACACCCAGTGAGAGCGACTTGAAATGGCACATTCCCAGATGCCAGCAGATTGGCCTGGTTGTCCTGCACTTGACGAGCCAATGTGCTAGTACCAATCTGGCATGATGTGTGTTAGAAGTGGGGCAAAGTGCTTGTTTACTAATTCAGTATTAACGTAACACGTATCGCCAAGGCAAACTACAAACTGGCCACTTGCTTTCCAGTCAAGGGCATTTGTGTTTGTGTTTTTTCTTTTGCACAGGCTTGATAATGAACAATTTTCTAATCTATACAAGTGTGTACGCTCATCTACAGAGGACGCTTTTAAGTAATATGAGACTTCATTAAAACAAGGTTTTACTTCAATTGCAGTCTCTCTCTAAATTCCTTTTATCTTTGCACGTGGTGTTGCCGTTTATGTATTAGATACCCTGTACAATCAATCCTCAGCCGTGAGTGTTAAGTGATACTTCCCAAATGAAGCAATACAACTCTTCACGTCAACACACACACACACCTCTGGGGTATGTAGAACATCTGCTTGTTTGCGGGCCTTTGTAGCTGGCCGCTGTACAGTGGCCACAGACCGCTGAGAATGCGGAAGAGGGAACTCTTGCCGCAGCCGTTGGGACCCGTGATGAGAAGGTGCATGTCTTGCGTCATCTGCGGACAGGTAGCAAACGAAAACAAATCGCTCCATACTGGGTATCACTAGCACAACATGCTGAATACTGTGCTTAGTAGACTATCAGTAAATGGAAATTTCTTAATGGAACTGCTGCTTAAATGGAACAACTATGACTGGTTTTGTACCTGAATAATGCAACCGTGTTCATCTCTCAGTAAATGAAACTCCTCTTAAATTGAACATACGTTCTTGGTCCCTTCAGGCTCCGTTTAACGAGAGACTACTGTACTCAAGTAAGGGCTGTGTTGATGTACAACGCCACGACCACATATTGGCAGCCCGAAAGCTGGATAAATGAAAAACAATGAAGATTGAGAGTGTCAATGCAGCCTGTTCTTGGATCCTGGACACCTGACATATAACACCTGAAAGTTTGTAGATTTTGTGGCTTTGGGTGTTGCAACTTTAAAAAGTCACAGGCATAAATCGAATGCCATGGATGTCATGGAGGATAAACGCATTGACAAATGTGTGGGGAACTAAGTTTGCTAAACATGTCATTTCTGGCACAATGCTTAGGACATGACGGGACAGAGGAAAGAGACAGAGGAGCACCATTTCTCTGTCCTTCCTTCACGTTCTAAGCACTGTGCCAGAAAGAACACGTTTAGCAAACTTAGGCACCAACTCGCCCAGGATCAAGTTCTTCTAGTGTGGTGAACTAAGCCCGAGTAGCAGTGACAGTGACAATAGAGCGAGTGTAAGAGAGAAAAAAAAGAACTCTGATAGTACAGAACAGTACGAGAACTGAAAATTTACTTCATTCATTCATTCATTTAATCAATCAATCAATCAATCAATCAATCAATCAATCAATCAATCAATCAATCATTCATTCATTCATTCATTCATTCATTCATTCATTCATTCATTCATTCATGCAATAGTAGCTATTCCTGTGCTACTTTGAGAAGCAAGCTCAGTTGCCTATCAAGAAACACCTGGAGCCATTTCTAAAATAGCAAAATGCAATCAAGTTTCCAAACTCAAAGAACTGAGTTATGCGACCAGTATTTGTGATCGCTGTACTACAAATGGGCAGTATATAAACAAAATATTTTCTCATTACGAAATCAAGGGAAAACTTAAAGAATGCAGGCGAGAGTTGACACTAGCGTAAACGGAGCTGCAAAATGATGAGCTTACCGTGAATGTGAGACTGGGTACGACGACATCACAGTTGGGTGTGACTATGGGCACATTCTCGAGGACGATGATGCCATTCCTCTCAATCACACTGCCTGCACGATTTTGAGTTTACAATATGCATAAATGTAGTGGACTACGAGTGCATAAGCAAATTTTCTTATCATTTGAAAGGAACAATTAAAGTAGAACACTAAAACAGTTAAAACTCATAATTTATTCTTTAGCAAGTCCATTGTATTAATTTCGCAATAATAATTTCATTAGAAAAGAAAGTCAAGGTATGTATATAGATAAAGTATATCTTAATTAACTTATAATGCAGCACTGGCACTATAGCACAAGTGGGAACATTATAGAATGCTTTTATGACAAAACATAAATTGCAACAAAATAGTGGTAAAACAAAAACACAAAAGAGCAATGACAAAACTGAAGTAGCTTATAAGTCAGTAAAATGCCCTTCAACTGCAGCGAAAAAAATCCTTTAGATTTTATTTTGTATTTTGGTCTCACTGGCCCAGTAAAATTTACTGTAGCTTGCCATCTTAAGCCTCTGGGTCCCTTAAAACACAATGTAATTCATTTCTCGCAATAAAAAATTATGAAGGTCTCAGTAGATGTCGACGAAATCTATGATGTCACGGCAAGTTGGCACAGAATGTTGAATGAAGGTGGTGTCACTGCCTGCAATTTCTCTCAGCGATATTTCTCACTTACCAAGCATCTTCTGGGTGCAAGAGTAGATGCATGATAAGCGTTTTTTTTTTCATAATCCTAAACCGCTAAAAAAATTCAGCCCGCATTTCTGGAGACCCCCCTGCTCCAAAGGGTTTTGATGGGGATTGCAGTTTCAACAGTTTGTTGTGCCGGTTCAATGGCAATATATTACAGCTTCTAACTTTACTGACATCATTAAGCAAGTCCGTCACAGTTTTAGAAGCAACACACTGGTCAAGCACTTCAAGAATTGAACACAAGGCCCTAACAAGTGTATGTCTTCATATGCCTCTGACACACACCAGAATGGCTCACAGATACGACAAAAACATTGTACAAGCTCAAAAACTCACCAAAGGGAAAGACAATACCACTGAAAATAAGAAACAAAATTTACTTAGTGCGCAGCACTGACCCTTGATCTCAGGCATGCCATCTTTGAAGGTGAGGGCCTTGAGGCCAAAAGTCTTCTTGGAGCAGCCATCACTAGAGATGGCCAGCGTCCGCTTGTAGCGGCACTCGCTGACGTCTTCGAAAACTGAGAGCATCTTGGACACGCGCCCGGTGTATCCAGCCAGCTCGGTGATCTGCAAAAAGGTCACACAGTCCGTTACGCGTTTGCTTAAGACAACTCGAAGGCAACAGCTATCTTCTTCTTTTAAGAGAGGAGCTCTTTAGGCTTTTGGTTGCGCTGGGTAGTGCAAAATGGAATTATCATAAACATGAACTGGAATGTGCTGGCTTCGTCTTCGTCAACTTATGCTTCGCTCCCACAACACGTGCGCCGATTTGACCGGCATGGAATGCAGTAACTATGATGGGCGAGTCCGTTACGTGAATAAAAATCATGTAACATCACGTAACAATTTGTTACAGGACTAATCTCATAACATCACGTAACAACTAGTCATGTGACTAAAATCATGTAACACGCAACTAGTCACGTGAGTGAAAATCACACCTAATCTAGTCACACGACAAAAATTGCGTAACATAACATAACACTAGTCACGTGACTAAAAATCACATAATATAAAGCAATAACCCTCACGTGACTAAAAATCATGTAACATCGCGCAACTAGTCACGTGACTATAATCACGTAACAGCTAGACACATGACTAAAATCACGGAACATCACGTAACTAGTCGCGTGACATGTTTCCACCAAAATCACGCGACACGTGTGTAGTGTGGGGAGCCGTCCGAAACGGAAGAAGAAACGCCAAGTCTAGCCATACTTCGCATCCCTAGCCAAAGCTCGGCTATAGTAGCAAAACTTAGCTAGGTTAAACACTAACTCCGCCCAGGGGCGGATCCAGCCACTCATTTTAGGGGGGGCGGTCGCTTGAAGCAACACCGGGGAGGGGGGAGGGGTCATGACTTTCTTTTTTTGTTTTTACTAGCACAAAAACCCCATCATAGCATAAAAACTGTTAATGTGTGCTCACAGTGGTCCCACTCATTTGCCCTAATTGGTGACAGGAGGTGGATGGCAAGCATTGAAGAGAGGGGGGGGGGGTACTGACACAGGCTTTTGGGGGGGGGGGGGGGCGATCGCCCCTACTTCCCCCCCCTCTGGATCCTCCATTGACTCCACCGTTGGTTCCAGCCTTGTGCCACTAGTACGAGCTGCACACCTTTTTTTTTTCTTCTCAGTAGATGTACAACTGACACCACCCCCCCCTCCAAAAGCTTTTTGTGCACAATGTTGTTATGCACTGCCTCCGTGATATGATTGGAGGCATTGGAAGCTTTCTGCCCCTTACACGGTTTTGCAGTGCCTCAGGTGCTATATATTTTCATGGTGTATGAACAATAAAACTTCAGTTGTTAGTCAGCGCCTGTGTCTTGTCTTTCCTCAGTCCGTCCTCGTCAAGTGCGCGCTGCTTTCACCTCGGTATGCACAACCAACTAGCTCGAGATGTGTTATTCCACCTCAGGTATTAGCCTACCTTTGACAGAGCGACGATGCCACGTGACGAAGTCATCATGTGACGTCGCGAAGACGTCACCAATTTCGGTGACCTGTGGCGTCATTATGACGTCATACGAAGATGCCATCACATGAACATTTTTAGCATCACTTGCGTTGACTCCGCCGACACCGATGGTCACTTTTCGCGTTTGATGAAGCATCTAAGATTTCCGCCTTTATGAATAAATTGCACGAGAAACAGCAAAGTGATTTTTTTTTTTTTGAAGCAAAGAAATGTAAACCGACATTTGCGGAATTTCGTCACAGACACTTACACGAAATGATATAACGAAGGTTCTCCACGTATATTCTTCTAATGAAGGGCCCTGATAATTTTTAGCATCGAATGACCCATGGTATAACAATGTCACAGATAAGTGACAAATGCTACAATGTCAATATTCCAGGACTGAGATAGATTCACCAACATATTTATAATAACTTGCCGGTTCTCATTACGACCACAGGCGCATTTTCAGTTCTGAGGGTGGCACTCAGCCTAAATATTTAGGTCGTCACTGGAACTAATTGTGCACTAATTTCTCCTTGAAATGATACTTCACAGCAATGTGCTCGTCCCACTGCAGTGAAGCCGCTCTGCGCCCGCCAGAGAGCAAATGAGCATGTGATACAATACTAAGGCGAAAGCCTTAGATGCCGTCGTCGTCACGCGTCGGCGGCGTCAGGGATGAGTGATGCAAATAAGCATCATCACGTGATGACGTAATGATGTGATGTCACAGATCGCCAAAATTGTGACGTCACTATGACGTCGCGTGACGTAATATAACGTGATGACGTAATCACATGACATATCGTAGCTTGATCAAAGGTGGTCCAATCCAGGAGGCGATGCAAAACCAGGTGACGTGCCTCCTCTCTTGGAAGCACCTCACCTGAGAAAGCTCCGAGTGAGGCGGGACCCAGAGTGGTTTTCATGTAAACACAGCTGCAGGCTACGTGGGCACACAAAACCGCGTACACGTGAGCATCGCGTTGACGATTCTTTTCAACGAAGGCTTCCCGGGTGACATTGTAAACGTGCGTGATCCCCCAAAAATTCACTACCCAAGGACTTGAGCTTTTGTACTGCCGTGCAAGCCTACCGAGCCTACCCCCTGTTTCTGTTGAAAATGTCTGCTAGGAGAGAGCGCCCGCAAGGATCGTGGCAGCCAACACAAACAACACAAACTCGAGACGAAGGTGGCAGTTGGTTGTTAACACGAAAACCACAGGCCCGTTTCGCTTTCAGTGGCGCGACACACGCACTTTATTTTAAGTATGTCCGAGGCTATATTATCCGTTAATATTTCGTAGATGATGTGTGTGTGCGCGCACACAAATCTATTCCACAAGTTATGTCACCTTCAAAATTTTGTGTCAGTACTCCTTTAATGATGTTGTCGGAGGCACATGAATTACTACCGTACCACTACCAAGTGCAATGGCCTCTCACATCGAACTTTACCCATCACAAGATCTCGGAGTCCATGCTGTAACACACGTTGGCCACCTTACCAAAGGGATGGCGCCACTTACCTAGGCAACGATGTTGTTTCGCAGAGGAACGAAACGCAAGGCGCACCAAGGGCCAGAAAGTTTACAAAAAACGAGACTTGCAAGAAAGCTGAGTTACCGCATTGCCAGGGAACAACGCTCCTAATTAAAAGCTGCAGCCTGTCATTTGTTTTTGCAAGCTCCAGTTTTATCGATTAGATTAGAAGCGAAACTCATTAACCGAGCAGAAATTAATTTGCCGTGGTGTCCGTGACCGGCGAAGCTTTGTCGCCGGGTGTAGCACCAGCACACTCCTTTTTCGCTTCATGACCGCTCGTTTTTGCAAAGTTGAACCGGTTCAACTCGCGCGAGATTTGTATCGTGTTTCACTACAGCTAGACCATGCTAACTCCTACTCGGCCTCAACTCCCCACCCCACCCTACTAAATAGAAGATTATAAAGATTACACTTTTAAGTGTGTGGTGACATCAAATAACAGTATATTAATGCCTTCATCGAACAGCACCGGGGCACCGGGGCACCGGGGCTTCTCGCAAGATGGCGCGACATACCGTTCTCCTCTAGAGTCTGTGCAATTTCTTTTTCAGCGACTCTACATTTTGCGGCTTTACGTGGCACTTTAAAATTCTTTATATTCGTGGCCTTTAATTTCCACCCACTCAAGACAACTTCTGGGAGACTGTCAATCCCTTTGACTGATAGGTCGCATCACCGGTGAACAGGCATTTATCCAGATCTTTTCTGTTTTCGAGGGGGAGGGGGAGGGAATGGATGAGTGTCTATAAGGGGTAGGGGGCCGCGTTGTAGAATAACCTTTTGGGGGGTGTCAAGATCCTTCTGATGGGGGGGGGGGGGGGATGTAAACGGATAGTTGGGCGAGTTGGTTTTATATTCATCGCGAAATTTCAACGCTCACAAGACAAGGACATAGTGAAAGGGACAAACAAGGGGGTGGAGGGCAGGTTGTACCATATTTACTCGAATGTAACGCGTTTTCTTTTTTTTCCAGAATTTTGCTACCCAATGTCGACCCTCGCGTTAGAATCGAATATCGAAATGCTATTTTTTTTCTTCCTTGACGCAATGAGAAGTCGCCTCCTTGCATTATGATCGTGGTCGAGTTACGATTGAGTAAGTACGGTAAATTCTTGACCGGCGATAGTTGTAACTCTTTTTGTTCTCACCTCCTTGTAGGACGACATAAGCCTCTCGGTGGCATCGCCCCGGCTATCAGAATGTTCTTGGCCGTCGTAATGAACTGCGTCCTCGTGCTCACACCGTCATCGTTCTGGAACGTCTCCTCTGCAACAGATAAACAAAGCAACAGCGAAGCTCATCAGCTGAGTTGCACCGCCACAGTCGATTTGGCAAAACAAGGTTTCGCGGACGAATTCTACGACAAAAGAGCCAGCACGTACGATGCTTGAATGGGGACGCCCCCCCCCTCCCCCCCTCCCCCTAGTCACCTAAGAGAGGGGTCGCAAAGTCTGCCCCATACATTGACTAAGTAGGGAGCAGTGGCGCAGCCAGAGGGGAAGGTTGGGGGGGGGGGGGGGTTTAAACCTGCTGAAATTTTTCAGTTTTGCTTTCGTATATATACACGCACACATACAAACGCACGCACGAACATACATAGACTGTGGTTGAACCCCCCCGAAAAAAAAATTTCTGGCTACGCCCCTGGTAGGGAGGGGAACGCTGCAATCATAGGTCGGCACTTTAAGGGAGTACTCACTCAAACTCACTCACCACAATTTTTTCAGCCTTCGCACTCACTCACGTTCACACTCACGTCCACTCACACTCATGAGTACTCACTCACGTTCACACTCACGACCACTCACACTCATGAGTTCTCACTCACGTTCTCACACTCACGTCCACTCACACGCATGAGTACTCACTCTCATACTCAACTCACCACGTTCAAATGAGTGTGAGTGAGTGTGAGTTGAGTGCACTCGTGAGTGAGTGTGCCGAGCTATGGCTGCAATGAACCTTCGCTCCCCCCCCCCCCCCCTGAAGAGGAACCTTGTGCACGCCTATGCTCTTGGGGAATTCGTCTTTCACTCGACGTGAAAAAAAAAAAATGGCAAGTGAAAATTTTCGCGCTAGTACCCCTTAAAGCCGACATGGATTGTTGAAACAGCGTTCCAGAAAACTCTTAATGCTTGTTTCGTGCAAACGAAGTTCGGTTTGAAAGAAAATCACGTTTTAGTGGTGGGAATATCATTAGAGCAATTCAAACTGCACGCCCAGTTACTGAGCTGAGCATATATATTGAACAATAGCTACTGAGCATAGATATTAGCGGGTGGACCCCCGCCCATCGTATCACACATCATATCACAAGAAAAAGAAAAAAAAAGAAGAGTATGCATGACTCTCTCTGGGGAGTCATAACTCTCCACGTATGCGACACTCTTTAAAGAGACAAGAAAACGCTATCTTGTGTCCCACGACTCTCCGACGAGAGTACGACGATCTTCAACGAGAGTTCACGTGTCTTTAAAGAGGCAAGTCAGAATATACGGGGCAAGTCAGAATTCCGACATGATGTAGAAAAAAGAGCCAAATGACTTTTTTTAAAGCGAAAGCCTTAAGGCCTGACGACACGCACGCGTTGCAGCGCGTCAGCGCGTGGCTTTTGACGCGACGTCGCGCCCTCTCCCTACGGGCGCGCGGCTACGAACGCGCGCCTACACTCCCCAGAGGGAGAGGGCTCGGCGCCGCGTCAGAAAAGCCACGCGCTGGCGCGCTGCAATGCGTACGTGTCGTCAGGCCTTTAGATGCCTCATTCAATGCGATATTTGACCACGGGCCTCGGCGTCCTGCGGCGTCTGGGACGAGTGAGGCAAAAGAGTTATCATTACGTGATTACGTCACAGGCCGTCAAATTTGTGACGTCATTGTGACTTCACGTCACATGATGACGTCACGCGACGTCTTAGCCTTTGTCAAAGGTGGTCCGATCAAGGAGGCAATGCAAAACCAGCGGGGAGGTGCCTCCGATCTTGGAGGCAGTGCAAAACCACGTAAGGAGCAAAAAAGGTTTCGAAGGGTGGCGGGGCAGCATCAATATATCGACTGAGAAGAAAAAGATTGTGGCTTTCGCTTTCGAGTCGTCTTAAGTGAATGCATAAGGGACACTGAGGTTTTTTTTTCTTTTTTCCTCAGAGTGTAACGGACTATTAGAAGAAGTGCTGCTGCACATGCGCGCGCAAATATGCTTTCCAGCCAAGTATATAACCTCGGCCACAGACCAGGAGAACGAAACTTTTTGCATCTAACGCTCGTCACTTGCCTCTTTTTAGATGCGAAGCAGCTATTTGACTCACGTGTGTAACGCCGTACGTTACGTAAGTCCGTACGAATGCGCCACAACGCGTTCCCCTCGCCGTAGGTGTTGGAGCGTTGCCAAGTAGGTCACGCCACTGCTGCGCGTTGACGTCACGCTCCCCTCGCACGCTTCCCTCGCAGGTGCGCGCTGACGTCACTCTCTCCCTCACCCGCAGCATGCTCGCGGCAGCGCCCGCAGCTGCCGGCTGCTCCGCCCGCTCGCAACACCTCTGAAACGTGTCACTTCTCTCTCGCTTCACCCTCTCCACCGCCCGCAACGCTCGACCGCACGTCGAGTGGAAACACTCTTTCGGCTCGTTTATCTGCGATGACGCCCGTTTCAACCGGGTCAACGCCGTGCGCACCGCTGCTGCTTCGCATCCCATCAGGCTTCCCTTCGGGGAGATGGTCCAAGTTTTTTTTTCCCTTCCTCGGCTACTATCTGCACACTACTACGCACTGACAGGCTCCCCGGTCATCACGTGTATACTTTTGGGCATGAGGTAACTGTCGGGCGAGAAGTTCGCGCAGTAATTTTAACAGCGGAGCTGTTTCAGCTCGGAGAAAGTCCGTCGACCATGTGCAAACATTATCATCATCATGAACAAGCACGCCCTCGTCGTCCTCTTCATGTTGTTCTTCACTCCCAGAACACATGCGCCGGTTTGTCCGGCGTGGGATGCAATAACTCTGATGGGCGAGAGAGAAAGAGAGGTAGAAATAAACAGAAATATAGAGAGATATAAAGAGAAGAAAGAAAGAAAAGGATAGAGGAATAAATAGACAGAGAAAGGGACAGAGAAAACTGACAGAAGATTTGGGGGGGGAAAAAGACAGCAAGACAGAAAAAGAAAGATAAATGGAGAGAAGGAGGCGGGGAGGGTTAATACAGCGACTGGGATGAAAAGAGGATGGCTTGCACATCCGAGTCGTCTCAGGCGAATTCACAAGGGGACCCTGTGAGTTGTTCTTTCTTTCTTTTTTTTTTTTTTCAGGTTTTCGCAAATCGTGTGCTCTTTTATTTTATGTGCGTGGGCTATTTGCCAAGAGAAGAAGCAGCCATAGTCGGCTATATGCGGAGGGCTACCCAAGAGCGCTTCGCGCTTTCAAATCTAGCAAGAAATGGTGCCGTCAAAGGAACACGGGACTGGCCACGGAAAGTGAACACAGCTGGTGGCGATGTGCACTCTTCCACATACGCTCTGCAGCGATTGCCCTATGGCAAACTTTCCCTGTTTGATCAGCTCCTGTGAGCTATAGGGATAAAGCTAGCCCTGACATTTGCGCAGGCTCTCGTGACGTCACAGTGGTTCGCATGACGGAGTGCCTGTGGCAATAGCAGGCACGTGGCACTGAGTCAGCTCTCTGTCGCAACATATACTGCTCATCGTAAAAATGCGCTGTAAGGAAAACGTCGGGCCAACCGTTACAGCTTAGTGGTGCGTGCAACTACTACTGTTGCTGCTGACTCACCAGCCGATTTGTATAGCATGGTACATTGTAATTGCAACTGTAGTTGCGTGCATCACATAGTGTCAGCGTCACTGGATGGCGTCACGACGAGTTCGGGGTCTGCCGATTTCACCAACATCGTACTGACAGGAAAGTTCTACGGGAAAATTCCGTAGACATGCTTTCATCCCACACTCCCCCTATGACCTGCCCTGAGTAAGATGGCTGCCGCTCCGGATGGTACCACGTGGAATTTACGGGAAAGTCGTGTGCGAATGTTGTTATTTATTTAGTAATAATGCAGGCCAATACTGTGGCCCAAGCAGGAGGGGCATTATGGCAAGAAAAAAAATGCAAACATGCGTAAGCAATGCTGCATAAAATCATTAATAATAATATGTAGGGTTATACGTCACGAAACCACGATATGATTATGAGGGACGCCTTAGTAGAGGGCTCCGAAAATTTTGACCATCTGGTGTTCTTTAACGCGCACTGACATCGCATGGTACACGGGCCTCTACCATTTCGCCTCCACTGAAATGGTAGAGGCACATACAAACGCACACACGAATGTATATTCGGGCGTGCGTTTGTATGTGCTCGCGTATACATACGGAAGCAAAATTGAAAATTTTCGAAAAGGGGGGGGGGGGGGTCGAACCCCCCACCCCCCCCTGGCTACGCCACTGCCTTCCGTGGTTACGCAAATGCTAGATAATGACCGCGCACGCAACCGACCACATGCGTTACAGAGCAGTGTGCTTCTTTTTACATTCCTTTAATCCGAGGTCAGAACGGGAGTGATTATCACCGCTGCCAGCTGTTACAGTACACTAAAGCGCCTTCAGGGACACCAACCCGCAGAGCTCGATGGCGACCGACCCTTTAGATGTCCCGCGGGCCCTACTGACCGATCAAGTACACAATAAACGACCCAGATGATCGGATAATGTGAATGGCACGCGATTAGGGCTTTATAGGCGCGAAAGCAGCGGAGGAGAGGTGTATTAATGGATCTATCGCTTTATCACACGTGCGATGTATTACGGCGGCCCGCGTCCAGTTTCTGAGCGGCGCAAGCACGCACGCACGCACGCACAGCAACGTATCATGCATGCATAGATGCGTGAATATGAAAGCGAAAGCGCGGAAAGATAACGTTATAACACGAGCGCGAAAGAGATAACGATGGATCGTTATCTGCGTGTAATACAGGAGCACGAATGTACACCTCAAAGAGAAAGTGTTGTGGCAGCAACGCGGACACTGCATGCATTTGCCCGGAGCGAAAGCGGAGTAGCCCCCGCGATCTCTTTATTGGTAATTATCGACTAAGGTATGGTTTGGATGGATCAGGAGAGCTATAGTCTCTTTGCTGCCGCATAAGCAGGCCCGTAGCCAGGGGGGTGAGGGGGGCTAGGGGGCCCGGGCCCCCCGAAATTCGGATGGAGGGGGGGTGTTTTAACGAGGACAAATAATAAAAATGGGTGTTTTTCAAGGCCTTCAAAAAGTGCCCCCCCCCCCCCCCTGAAAAAAATTCCTACGGGCCTGCGCATAAGTATATATATAGCCATAGGCGTGCGGACGGGGAGGGGGGGGGGAGGAGGGGGGGGGGGGGGGCATATACGGCTCGCTATAAGAACCTCAACCTTCTGAGTATACCTTCATACACTGGAGACAACCGGAGCGTTTGGGCGCAGCAGCAATCATCGAAATTCCAATAATTCACTCCGTGTACGAGTACTCAGTTTAGGCGTAGCTTTACTTCATACGCTAACATTATCGGAGTGCCTCATAACGACATCCTGATATTTTTAGCAAATAAAGCCCCGGAATTCGAAGACACGGGACAAAGGAGAGAGCGGAGTGGGTCAGGGAACAAACGGGTGTTAAGGACATCTTGTTCGAAAGTCAAGAAGAAGAAATGGGCATGGGCAGGGCACGCAGCGACGAAGCAAGATAACCGCTGATCATTAAGGGTAACTGACTGGATTCCAAGAGAAGGCAAACGAGTGAGGGGGGAGACAGAAAATTAGGTGGGCAGATGAGATTAAGAAGTTTGCGGGGATAACGTGGCCGCAGCTAACAAAGGACCGGGTTTATTGGCGAAGCATGTCAGAGGCTATTTTGCTCTACAGTGGTCGTGGACAGGGTGACGATGCTGAACACGCAAGCACGATTGAAAGTTGGGCGAGTTGGTTCGGATTCATTGCTTTTAAATTGCGGAATCACCAGATGATATGATGTAACTGTCTGTAATCGGTCGTCATGGCGGGGGGATTACTGGGATTGCGTTATATAAATGTGCGTGCTGAATAAAACATTTCAGTTGTTAGTGCGCATCTCGTCCTGTGTTTATCGCCTTTCTTTCGTGGCCGTCTTTCCGCGCAATTTAAAAGCAATGAACACGCAAGATTTCAAGTAGGACCCCTATAGGCCAGCCTTATGTCGTCTCCGGTGGACTATACTCTCGCGATTTCGAATTCAGGCCGTCGCCACCGCACTTCCTGTCACCCGCGTGTATGCATAGACGCGAATCTCCACGCAGATATGACGCACGCAACGGTAGAGGTTCTACAGTGAAGCCTGACGCTCGAGCGGCGAAGGTAAATCGATCTCATCGCATGACGCGCGCATACCGACCGGTGGGAACAGCCAGAAACAAAGGCAGTGAAAGGAGAGCCCGCGGCGTACGCCGCGTGACACTGGCGAAGACGAGAGACAACGGAATACCAGAGGTAAACGAGAAAGTAAAAAAAAGAAAAAAAAGAAGAAGAAGAAAAAACTAAAGGAAGTGCGCAGGTGTAAAGCACGTGATGGAATATCTCGTGTGTATGAGCCATGGCGGGGCGGCCATGGGAACGAGGACGATCTACGGTACAGTGTCGTTACGGCGACACTGTACTAATAACAATAATAATAATAACAACAATAATAATAATAATAATAATAATAATAATAATAATAATAATAATAATAATAATAATAATAATAATAGAGTCTTTCAGCAAGTTAGGGTAAAATACGGTACGCAAATGCGGTGCAGTATTACCGTATCGCTTCTCCTTTCTCGCTCGTTGTGCCTTAGCCGTTCCCAGTTCCAGTGACAGTGCGTCCCCCGAACGATAGCTTCCTCGCCAACAATGCGTCGGCCGAGAGGCATCAATGAGGCGTGTCAAACCCCATATAGTAATTTTTAATAAACGCATTTGCGGTAGTGCGGTGCCTGCCACTGGAATTAGGATCTGCAAAACCACAACGAGCGAGAAACGAGGGAACAGACTTTTGGGCTAGTTGGTTTGTTACGTTCATTGTAGCCATAGCGCTGATAAGACAGGGAATCACAGAAAGAGGACGGGACGTGCGCTTCTCACAACCGAATCTTTATTTCGGAAACATGTTGTACTTATACAGCAATCAAAACAGCAAACATCACTCAAAAAACTGTTACCGCTACGGGCACGCGTATCAGTGCATTGTAATGACTGCGGCTGCCGACCTATGTACAATGAGTGTGTAGTTCTGTATAGGAACGGTGATAAGGATACGCGAGAGATTGTCGAGGCCTGGTTGATTGCTAGAGAAAATGCCAAGTGTGTCAGCGCGCCCTCAATTGCTTAAGTGCAAAGGAAATCGCGTATCTGAATGATGCAGGCTTGCGCTTCTGATAAGTTTTTTTTTTTGGGGGGGGGGGGGGGGTGATGTGTGCTGTTTTGATTGCCGTATAAGTACAACGTGTTTCCGAAATAAAGATTCAGTCGTGAGTAGCGCACGTCCCGTCCACTTTCTGTGGTCCCTGTCTTATCAGCGCTATGGAATTCAATGACAAACGAGGAGCGGTACGGTACCGTATTTTCCCGTAGCTTAATTTCAAAAAAGAATCAAAGAATAGTAGCAACAACTACATAATCTGGCGTTTTACGTGCCAGAACAACGACACGAAGCAAGGCCAGATTATCAGTCTCGACGTAGTCGAGGGCTCCGGAAATTTCTACCCCTTGGGGTTATTTATCATCATCATCACGTGCACCTAAATCTAAGTGCACGGGCCTCTAGCATCTTCGCCTCCGTCGTAACGGATTCGCCGCAGCCGGGATCGAACCCGCGACCTGCGGGTCAGCAAACGAGCACCGTAATTGTACTGTACCACCGCGGCGGTTCCTTTTCGCCGTCATAACGTTCGTTATAAGAACAGGAAATAAAGGTCACATCTTCGTTTACGAATTCCGCGCCAAAACTGCGGCACCTGAATGCCAGAGTGACGTCACGAACTCCTGAAAAAAAAGAAAAAAAGAAAAGAAAAAAAGAAACTTAAAGGCCAACTCCGGAGGTTTTTCGAGGTCAATGGATCTCAATGAAATTCGCTGGGTACGTTCCTTTGCACATTTGCGTCATTTATGCAAATTTCAAGCTTGAGACATGCGCTGATTGTTTGTAAATGAATTTTAAAGATTGTCTGCAAACGCCCACCCGGCTTCCAACAATTATTGGCAACATTGCGTGTGTGACGTGTTGGTTTGCCGGTCGACGGAAGTGACGCATCGATGGGTTCGCTAACTTTGGCCGCTACAGCGTATATTGTGCTGGTCACAAGCTGACGGTGTTCGGCCGGCGCTTCGCTGGTTTGGCGTGCGATTTTCTGTTCTCTGTGGAGGAGCGTGTGATATTCCGCGCCGGCGGGACCAGCATGCCTTGCACGACTTCCGGTTCGTAACAAACTACTACGTCATACTTGGACAGTAAACTCGGTTGGGTTTCGGTTTCGGTATTGCGCCTTTTTGCTTATTAAAAATTATTTTCGAATCTGCTGAGCATTTCAGCTATCGGGCGCGTGACAAGAGTGTCTCCGGAACATAAAAGCACCATTATCCTGACACGGTCAAAAAATCGCCGGAGTTGGCCTTTAAGGCAGCTTCGCACTACGCGTGCCAAGCCTGAAGGAAGTGCGGAGCTGTTCAGCCTTCTTTGTTTCTCTTCGGTTTTCTTTTTCTTCCCTCCTATCTTTCTTTCTTTTTTCTCGTTTTCCGTTCCTTTTTCCCGTCTTTTTTTTTTCTGTCTTTATTTCTATTTATTTCTTCCTCTCTCTTTCTATTTCTTTCTGTTTCTTGCCTTTCTATTTTTCTTCCTATTTTTTTCCCTTTCCCATTCTCAGTCTTTCTATTTCGCGCTTGCTTCCTTTTTTTTCTATTTTTATACGTGGTTTTGCCCGCTTAAGCCAAGCACACTAGTTTTTTTTTTTTTTTTTTTTGCTGTTGATGATCAGTGATCATCATCAAGGCGCTCTAAGAGCAAGAGGAAGAAAATGCTCCTTGGCGCGAGTGCGCGCGCTCAATGATACACGTGGAGCGTTACGCCAAGCGACGACGACAGCATACTACAGCACACGACAGCCCGGCCCCCTAAAGTGCTCCACACTTAAAAAGGTATATATATATATATATATATATATATATATATATATATATATATATATATATATATATATATATATATATATATATATATATATATATATACCTTTTTAAGTGTGGGCTATATAGTATATGTGTATATGTCGTCGTCGTATATATATATATATATATATATATATATATATATATATATATATATATACCTTTTTAAGTGTGGAGCACTTTAGGGGGCCGGGCTGTCGTGTGCTGTAGTATGCTGTCGTCGTCGCTTGGCGTAACGCTCCACGTGTATCATATTGAGCGCGCACTCGCGCCAAGGAGCATTTTCTTCCTCTTGCTCTTAGAGCGCCTTGATGATGATCACTATATATATATATATATATATATATATATATATATATATATATATATATATATATATATATATATATATATATATATATATATATATATATATATATATATATATATATATATACAGTGAAATCTCGGTGATACGAACACATTTCATACGAATTTCGGGGTGATTCGAATTTTCCTTTGGTCCCGGTCAAGGCCTGTTGGCCTCCAATGTAATGGAGTACGGTTGTTGCGAACCGATTTTCACCCCGCGATGTTTGATACGAACGTACACTACCTCACAGGTACGAAGAGGTGCTGTCCGTGCTGTCGCGGAAGACGCGCTAAGCACGTGCGAGCGCGGGAACGCAAGCGCGGGCATGGGCGCCGCACCGCCAAATCGTCAGAATCACGGTGTAAGAAAAATACCTTTCTTACGGTCAGAACAAACCTTGAGAGACGCGTCATGGTCTCCGAGATTGTTTGCGCGAATTTTTGAGGCTCTAATGTGCCTCCGTGTGCCTTCGCATTTATATTACCGAGGGCATTGACAGCATGCTTTTTTTTTCTATCGCGTCGACGCGGGCTGCTGTCGTTGTACTGTGTTTAAACCTGCCTCGTACTTGTGATGTCTGTCTCGTGCATCAGATATCCTATGAAAGGTGGACGAGGACCGATAAAAGGCGAGGACGGTCTTCGTGAAGGAGTCAGGCCTCACAACGTCAACACGCGCGACTTTTGAGGTCACTTGTGCGGGCACGGCCGCAAATCGCCCAAAAAACATCCCCAACACCTCCGCGATAACAATATCATAACATAGGACCGTGGTTGAGAAGTTTCGTGGCCTTGATCTATCGTGTCAAAGTGATTCTTGTATTACTTTCGCCGCAGTACTCCGGTGTCATGCGAAAAAAGCATACTAAAACTTGGAAGGGGTTACTGCTATCGCGAGTCACAACGCACTTGGTTCATTAATTAAACACGCGTGTACGGGCCATATATTTACGAGTGCTGGTATAATTGCCAACATCTAAAAGCTTAACTGACAATCATTCAGAGTTCTTCCCTACGTTGCTGTGGCCCTGAAAAACAATAAATGAAAATGTACGCCAGCTTTCTTTTGTCGCATGCTAATTTCACATGCTTTCTGGTGATACGAATTTCGGATTATACGAATATTTTTGGTGGTCCCATGAGATTCGTATCACCGAGGTTTCACTGTATAGTGATCATCATCAAGGCGCTCTAAGAGCAAGAGGAATATATATATATATATATCGTCAGAGTACGAAGCCTTCGTACTCTGACGAAGGCAGGTCCTCCTGCCGAAACGTTAGTAAAATTTGCGTTTCGTACGTTTGTCGTCCTCTTTTTCAACTATATATATATATATATATATATATATATATATATATATATATATATATATATATATATATATATATATATATATATATATATATATATATATATATATATATATATATATATATTGCATATAAGGAGCTAAGATGGACGCGTAGACGGTCGGATACACTGCGCCAGCACACGCAGTGGCATATGCAGGACGCACATGCGGCGTCGTGGATAGGCGGTATATAGCGGTCTCAAACGCAGCGGGAGGTCACGCGACTGTGAGGTCACGTGCTCCGGTCGTCGGCGGGCGCGAGGCCGAACACGTGCCGTGCTCGCGCGCGTGCGACCGCAAAAAGATCGGCCACTTGGGGCCAGAAGCCCGCCGGCATCGACGCTTTAAAATAAACAAAGAGAACAAGAAAAAAACACGGAATCTCGAACAAACCCCCTCCTCTTTACCATCTCAAGCCCGCTACCGAATTCACATGCATACCCGTGGGAAAACTACTAGAGAGCTGTAAACTATCTCGGAAACATTGTCTTCCGCGGGCCCTACTTCCATGCACGCTCCGTAACGCATGTGGCCGTATTGAACTGCCGTAATCACTCGTATGCTCCCAGCATTGTTGGCTATTGTCGGCTAAGTATGGCTCGCTAATGGTTGGTTTCGCGCTTTCGGGTCGGCAGCCACGCACCGTAACCACTCAGCCACCGTGGCGGCTATGTTCGCTGATGTTGACAAGAGATGGTTAAATGATTGTTAATGTTGTATTGGCTATTGGTGAGCACACAGCGTTAGCAAATTTTTTTTTATTTCAATATTGTCTGCCTTGGGAAATTACTCTATTGCAGGCCCGTAGCCAGGGGGGGGGGGGGGGGGTGCACTAGCCCACCCCCCTCCTCCCGAAATTCGGATGGAGTGGGTTGTTTTTTGCCGTGAATAAATAATGAAAATAGGTGTTTATCAAGGCCTCCGACAAGTGCACCCCCCCCCCCCCCCCCAATCGAAAAAAACTCCTGGCTACAGGACTGATCTATTGCTATCATAGCTGCGAAACTCGCTACTAATCACTCACTTCGTGAGCTGTTCGTTAATGGCCTACTCCCGTGGCTACACCCCTAAGTAACCGTGACCATAGGCGTGCGCACGGGGGCGGGGGGGGGGGGGGGCAGGAGGTGGGGCGGCCTAAGATGGGGGGCGCAAAGTCTGCCCCACACATTGAGTGAATAGGGAGGGGGGACTGGGATGAACGTTCGCCCCCCCCCCCCTCCCCCTCCCCTGAAGGGGAAACCTGAGCACACCTATGACCGTGACCCACACCCAATGTTGGGGATTCGCCAGGAATTTGATGGTTTTATCAAGCTATATAAAAGTTGAGAAACCGTGATACAACTCTTCTTCTTCTTCCTCCTGAACCACTTTTAACTCAGAAATACGGCGTCGCTTATGCGGGCAACACCATCGAATGCGGGGCAAAGTCCGCGACTGAACGACGAGGGACGTATGCAAGAGTTTCCTCCGCAAGAGACATATGTATACCCCGTTAAAAAGAAAAATAAAATATTAAGAAAACATAAATGAAAAACGTTCGGCAATCAGAGCGAGACGTAGTACGTACCGCTAGACGGCACTCTGCAGTACATACACGTTCACGCTAAGCTGACCGCGAAAAGGTTACTGGAATGCCCGCCCTGAAAGGTTTCATGCCGAATTGAGAAGAGGCGTATCTATGGAGGTGGGCTTATTTTGGTTATTCGTTTCGTATATAGGAAAACGACCAAGGAAAAAAGCTGACGACAGACGAGAAGAGGTGTATACAAAGCAGACAGACAGACAGACAGACAGACAGACAGACAGACAGACAGACAGACAGACAGACAGACAGACGTTCTTTATTGTGAGGTATGACAAGAATAAAACCTCAGCCCGCACCATAAGAATATACAGGCATACAGACAGACAGACAGTCAGACAGACAAACAGACACACACACACGCACGCACGCACACGCACGCGCGCACACACACACACACACACACACACACACACACACACACACACACACACACACACACACACACACACACACACACACACACACACACACACACACACACACACACACACACACACACACACACACACACACACACACACAGCGCTGTACTTTCAACAAATCGTTTATTTTGCGGCTGGACAACGGCTTTTTATATGCGACAAAATGAAAAAAAAAAGTTAAAATAAACGCATGTATATCCGCAGGTAGTGCTCGTATCATCCGTTGATATTTCGTAGACGATGCGTGTGCGTCCACACAAATCCTATCCCACAAGTTATCTCGCCCTCAAACTTTTGTGTCAGTACTCCTTTAAAACAGCACAATTGACGTCACTATACCTCTTTTTTTGCGTCATTATCTGTTGGACTTCATTAAGGTTTCATTAACATTCCCTACCTTCGTTAGTGCAGATTTATTGAGACAACACCAAAAAAGAAAAGAAGTCAGGGAGGGGTCGTTACACTTCAGTGACCCCAGCTCTGCCTCCGAACTCAATTACCGCTAGAGCAGCGCAAGTGGACAATGTGACTCGCTTGACTTAGGCTTGCTTCTGAAACGGTCAATAAACCATTTCGAGCACGTCAGAGTCACTAAAGCGGAAAATTAGTCGTCTGTCACGTGTTTCCGGCTTTCTTTCTTTTTTTAAAATCGCTTCCGGCACACGCGGTCAGCAGAGCTTGTAGCCTTCGCGATCTGTTCGCGTTTATTTGTGTTTGTTTGTTTGTTTGTTTGTTTGCCTGTTTCAATGCTATAGAGGCCCGTGCACTGTGCGATGTCAGTGCACGTTAAAGAACACCAGACGGACGAAATTTCCGGAGCCCTCCACTACGGCGTCTCTCATGATCATATCGTGGTTTCGGGGCGTTAAAGCCCAAATATTATTACACTATAATTATGCCTGCCTGTCTTTTTGTTTTTTTTTCTTTTTTAGAATAGTGCTCTACATGCACCACAAGATGTGACACAAGCCGGTTACAGGCGATATGCAAATGAGAACGACGCGAGCTAGAGCGGACGCACGCGGCGACTGAGCTATGACTGAGCGGCACAGGCGGGCGGTATGCTCTATGCACCGACAAGAGCTGATAAGAAAGCACTTCGACTATACAGATAGATGGACCAAAAGACTGGTTTCTGTTGTCCTTTTTCCCTTTTCTTTTTCCTTTTTTTTTTCTTTTTGGTTTTTGCCTTCGACGGTGATGTCACCGTATGCACGACCCTGTGGCGGCTGACGTCACGATGCGAGAAGGAAACGGAAAAGCCCCCAAAAGGAGCACACGATTGTCTTTTTTTTCTTTTTTTGTTCATTCATTCCTTCATTTTTTTTTTTCTTGCGAAGCTGGGTGCAGTTATCGAGTCATCTTAAAAAACAAATAACAATGCAAGCCAAAAATTATTCAGCAAAATGTCAGCTATAACGTTGCCGTTTGAAAGATTTTCTTTTTTTTTCTTTTTTTTTTTTTTTTAGATATCTGAGTTTTGAAGAGGATTCAGCGTCAGGTTTCGAAACATGTCGATATTGACATCCCGAATGAGTGAACTCTGGACTGCGATTGTGAAATATAGAGTTTTTGTTACACGGTTATGGTTTATATTATAAGACATGGGGACCGGATGGGATGCCTCAGGAAAAGAATGCTTATGAAGAAAATAAAAAAAAAACCGAGTCCCCTGCGCATTCACCTAAGACGACTCGAAGGTCCGCCGCGGTGGTGTAACAGTTATGGTGCTCGACTGCTGACCGGAAGGTCGCGGGTTCGATCCCGGCCGCGGCGGTCGCATTTCGATGGAGGCGAAATGGTAGAGGCCCGTGTACTGTGCGATGTCAGTGCACGTTAAAGAACACCAGAGGGTCGAAATTTCCGGAGCCCTCCACTACGGCGTCTCTCATAATCATATCGTGGTGTTGGGACGTTAAACCCCAGATATTATTATTATTAAGACGACCCGAAGGCGAAAGCCATCTCTTTGTTCAAAATCGATTACACTGATCCGGCCACGCCCTCCCACAGAAAGCTTCCCGCACCTGACGTGGTTTTCAACTGTCTCGGATTGCACGCTTTCTGCAGCTCACCTAGTTTTTGCACGGCCTCCGTGATCGGGCCATCATTTATGGATCAAGCGACGATGTCACGTGATGACGTCACGATGAGGTCACAAATTACGGCGATCTGTGACGTCACGTGATTATTTTTTTGCATCGCTCGCGTTGGCGACGACGCCGCGGGAGTCCGGTCAATTTTCGTGTTTGATGAGTCATCTAAGGCTCTAGCCTTCAAAAAATGAGACAGAGACAGTCGTGCGCGGGCCGAGCTATATAGCAAAAGGTCCGCGGGACACATGTGGCCCGCGGACCTTTTGCTATATAACCCGACCTTTTGCTTGAGAGCCGTGGCCTAAGACGCGGAGACACAGCACGCAAGTGTTAAGAACTATAGACTTGTGTCCGTGTCTGCATGCCGATAAGTGCACACGGTGGGGGGGGGGGGGGGGGCAAAATCTGCCCCACACTTTGACTAACTACAGGGAGCGGGGGCGCTGCGATGACCCCCCCCCCCCCCCTTGATGGGAAACGCTGCGCACGCCTATATGTGCAGGCCTCTTACTTTCTTTCACGATGCCGAATGATTGTTGTTTTCTGCCCGCGCGCGCCTTCGTCTGGCAATCGACCTTGGTTTAAAGTGGAACAACGCGCGTGTGATCGAACGAAAAAAGCGAGTCGAAAGCAAACCGCCGAGTCCCGTCGGCCGGGTGATCGAAGCTATAACAGCGTCCGACTAACAAAAACACCGACTTCTCGCAAAACAGGCAAGCAGGCAGGCAGGCAAGCAGGCAGGCAGGCAGGCATGCAAGGGGGGGCCCCCGGAGCAACAAATGCGCGCACCTCGCGTCTTCGTCAAGACCAAAGCCAAGCCGTGTCAAGGCCTTCAAACGAGCCGCTCTCGCACCCCTATTTTAATGGCACGCCAGCAGCCACTCACCGAGGGTAATATCGCCAGCAGCGAAGCATGTAGTAGTAGTACGCGTCGCTTCACTGTTACCAGGGGCTCGATCAGCTCGCAAGGTCGCGCGTTCAAATCGCGTGACGCGCCCTTGCGCGTATAACGAGTAACAACGCAACCGTTTGGCGCGCGCACTCGATTTTCTTTCGTTAGTCACTGTTCGTATGCGCCGATGACTTGCACATCGTCAGCGAGTGAAGTCTTCATTAGGCAGGTCAAGCGCAACCGTTGCGCCGCTAACTCCTGTAGTACATGACGAATGATTAGGGAGTTTTCGAATAGGGGCCCAAAAGAAATAGCGTATAGAGGGCCACTGCGCATGCGCGAAACCCGAACAGCATTCGGGTTTTGCGTCGGGGACGCTATTTATCGAATTTAGCGGGAGCCCCAAAGCCTGCCCCAAAAAGCTTTGCGTCGAACACTCATGGCGGCACGCACTGAAGTGACAGTTCTTAGCGTGCTCTTGGCTGATAAAAGATGATAAACTTGGCTGATAAAGGCGCGCGTGGTTACTTTAAGAGAAAAAAAGTTGCTTTTTGATACTAAAAAAAAAACTTCTTTTTTTGCATTTAAGCACGAGGAAACGCAACTTGAGGTAATTTTTTTTATTATTAAACGGTATTTTTTACTTTTATTTTTGTAGTAGTTTCTCTTTGACGCCGTAGTGGCGCTAGACACGCATCACGCAATCGGTAAGAGAGAAACCTTATTCGAAAACTCTCATCTCCTGCTTGACCAAAAGCTAGCGTACGCAAAGGGCGTTGGGGTCCCAAACTTTTGGGGCCCCTATTCGAAAAACTCCCTATTGTCGCTAGAAGAGACGCACTCAAAGCATTAGACGAAAAGAAACACGGGCGCGCACTCCTTCGACGTTCGAATTGAGTTACCCCAGGCGCAATCCAGAATAGCGAAACGAATGTACAAATACATGCGCAGAAGGCACGATCATAGCGGGACAATCTTATTTCGAAAAATCTAATCTCCCGAGTTGTAAGAGCCATATTCACAAGGGCGGAGGAGGGGGGGGAGGGGACATAATCATCTAATGGGGGGCACCAAGTCAAACCGATATCTTTAATAATAATAATATCTGGGGTTTAACGTCCCAAAACCACGATATGATTATGAGAGACGCCGTAGTAGAGGGCTCCGGAAATTTAGACCGCCTGGGGTTCTTTAACGTGCACCTAAATCTAAGTACACGGGCCTCAAGCATTTTCGCCTCCATCGAAAATGCAGCCGCCGCGGCCGGTATTCGATCCCGCGACCTTCGGGTCAGCAGTCGAGCGCCATAACCACTAGACCACCGTGGCGGGGAAACCGATATCTTTAGCTAAGTCGGACCTGGCGTGTCGCGGTTTAATGTGCAGGATTATGTCCATGCACGTTTTTCGACGAGGATGGTGTCCCAAGAACACTACTTTCCCAACCGTTACCCCCCCGGAAGCCGTGGAACGAACGCACGCCGTTGCGAGCCGCATATCATTGCTTCGTTTCCATCTTTGCATCCACTGCAAACCTTGTTTGCTGTCGGACTCGTCCAAATTAGAATCTATCCAAATGTGTGTGTGTGTGGGGGTGTCGAAGGGGGGGCGCTGCGGTGACACTTGACCCCCCCCCCCCCCCGACTTTTAGTTAAGAACCCTGCGCACGCCTGTGGATATACACATATCGAATATTGCATATCGGCAGTCTCCAGTGGCGTAGCCAAGGGGGGGGGGGGGGGGGGGGTTCAAATCCCCCCCCGAAATTTTTCAGTTTTGCTTGCGTATATATGCACGCACACATACAAACGCACGCACGAACATACATTAAGTATGGTTGAACCCCCCCCCCCCCCCGAAAAAAAATTTCTGGCTACGCTACTGGCAGTCTCCCAATGGTATATACGCGAAAGCAGCGCACTACTGATGCCGACGAATTTTCCGCACACAAAGATACCATCAGTACAATACAAACGTCGGCCGGCAGACGAAGACAGTTAAAGAACACCAGATGGTCGAAATTTCTGGAGTCCTCCACTACGGCGTCTCTCATAATCATATCGTGGTTTAGGGACGTTAAACCCCAGATATTATTATTATTATTATCAGACGAACACAGACAACCACGAATGTACTGCAAACTAGACCGTCTGGAACGCGAAGACAGCGCTGTGTTGCCAATGCCCTTCCATGACGACCGTCAAGTATCTCTTTCTGTTCTTTTCTTATACCTCTCAAATGTGTTTCCAGAAAGCGTGTTCTCTTCAGGGTCGCTGCCGTATTGTATAGTCCCCGTTGATTGATCTGGGTGCCTCTCCCAGGCTGGACACGCCACCACCATTAACATACGGGCAAATGCCTCAGTCGATGCGAGCTTGCCGTAGCGTCCTCAGGGCAAAGCATGCGTGGCCGTATATCGCAACCATTAAGTCAGGAGCAGCCGCAGTCACCGGCGCGCTCACCGACTACAGACCTTCGAATATTTTCTTTTTTTTCTTCTTTCTTTTTTCCTTTATCAGGAAGCTTTACTGCTCTCCGAAACTCATGTTCTTTTTCTGATTTCTACGTATATGAGCGCGGACGGGAATAACAACGCGCACTGACGCGCAACTTGCACATATATGTGCAAGCACACGTGTGTGCAAGCGCAAATATGCGCATTCGTACCGTCCCTCAGCCTCGTCACGTCGCCTTGAACGCGAGCGCCGGTGGCGCATGCACGCAGTATAGCCAGGTATAGCGGCTCTAATTACACACACGAGCGGCTGAGCTTCGATTGAAGCGGAGGACGCGAACGATAAATTAAGTTCTGACAAACGCACATGCGGTCATTTTTTTCTTTCTCTCCTTCTAACAGCGGAGCTATTTATGCTAGGAGTTAAAGAGGT